>JARGCV010000624.1:0-115000 GCA_034064705.1 Bothrops alternatus
TGTCCCAGGGTCACGTGATCAATGGCCAGGGGGCGTGGCCAGCTGATCACTCAGGTTGCAGAGTTCCTGTGGGGGGGAATCTGTGGGTCTCTGGGATGGGACTGGGGTGTGGTGCCTGCCTTCCTTCCCTCCCCTTGTCCCTTCCTTCCTTCTTTCCTTCCCCTCCTTCTTAGTCTCCTCCTTCTTCCCACCCTCTCCCATTGTCCCTTCCTTCCTTCCTTTTTTCTTTTCCTTCCCCTCCCTTAGCCTCTTCCTCCTTCTCTCCCTCTCCCCTTGTCCCTTCCTTCCTTCCTTCTTTCCTTCCTTTCCTTCCCCTCCCTTAGTCTCTTCCTCCTTCCCTCCCTCTCTCCCATTGTCCCTTCCTTCCTTTCCTTCACCTCCTGCTTAGTCTCTTCCTCCTTCCCTCCCTCTCTCCCCTTGTCCCTTCCTTCCTTCTTTCCTTCCCTCTTTCCTTCCTTTCCTCTTTGTCCCTTCCTTCCTTCTCTCTCTCATTGTTCCTTACTTACTTCCCTCCCTCTTCTTCCCTTCCTTCCTCCCCCCCTCCGTGCCCAGGAAGGGACAAGGGGAGGGGGATAGGCTGCCAGCATGGCTGGGGGCTTTGCTGACGGCAAACCTGCCTGTGCAGAGACAGAAGAAAGCTCCGCTTCCCCAAAGACTTGCGGCTTGCTAAATTGGCAAGCGCCGATTCGCGCTTCTAAATTAGCAAAGCTCGAGCAAGTTTGCTGGGCAGGAGCCAAGGAGAGCAGCTACAGCTGCAGTAGCACGGATCAGCTGTAGAGGCTCGCCGGATCCTGGACAAGAGGGAAGGAAGGAAGGACAGGACGGAAGGGACAAGGGGGAGAGGGAGGGAAGGAGGGACAAAGAGGGAGGCGGAGGGAAGGACGGAAGGGACAAGGGGGAGTGGGAGGGAAGGAGGGACAAAGAGGGAGGCAAAAGAAAGGAAGGAAGGAAGGGACAAGGGGGAGTGGGAGGGAAGGAGGGGACAAAGAGGGAGGCAAAAGAAAGGAAGGAAGGAAGGGACAAGGGGGAGTGGGAGGGAAGGAGGGACAAAGAGGGAGGCAAAAGAAAGGAAGGAAGGACGGAAGGGACAAGGGGGAGAGGGAGGGAGGAGGAGGGACAAAGGGAGGCGAAGGAAAGGAGGGAAGGACGGAAGGACGGAAGGGACAAGGGGGAGTGGGAGGGACAAAGAGGGAGGCAAAAGAAAGGAGGGAAGGACGGAAGGGACAAGGGGGAGAGGAGGGAAGGAGGGACAAAGAGGGAGGCAAAAGAAAGGAAGGAAGGAAGGGACAAGGGGGAGAGGGAGGGAAGGAGGGACAAAGAGGGAGGCAAAAGAAAGGAAGGAAGGAAGGGACAAGGGGGAGAGGGAGGGAAGGAGGGGCAAAGGGAGGTGAAGGAAAGGAGGGAAGGAAGGAAGGGACAAGGGGGAGAGGGAGGGAAGGAGGGACAAAGGGAGGCGAAGGAAAGGAGGGAAGGGACAAGGGGGAGAGGGAGGGAAGCAGGGACAAATGGAGGCGAAGGAAAGGAGGGAAGGACGGAAGGGACAAGGGGGAGAGGGAGGGAAGGAGGGACAAAGAGGGAGGCAAAAGAAAGGAAGGAAGGAAGGGACAAGGGGGGAGAGGGAGGGAAGGAGGGACAAAGGGAGGCGAAGGGAAGGAGGGAAGGACGGAAGGGACAAGGGGGAGTGGGAGGGACAAAGAGGGAGGCAAAAGAAAGGAGGGAAGGACGGAAGGGACAAGGGGGAGAGGGAGGGAAGGAGGGACAAAGAGGGAGGCAAAAGAAAGGAAGGAAGGAAGGGACAAGGGGGAGAGGGAGGGAAGTTGGGACAAAGAGGGAGGCAAAAGGAAGGAAGGAAGGGACAAGGGGGAGAGGGAGGGAAGGAGGGACAAAGAGGGAGGCAAAAGAAAGGAAGGAAGGAAGGGACAAGGGGGAGAGGGAGGGAAGTTGGGACAAAGAGGGAGGCAAAAGGAAGGAAGGAAGGGACAAGGGGGAGAGGGAGGGAAGGAGGGGCAAAGGGAGGTGAAGGAAAGGAGGGAAGGAAGGAAGGGGACAAGGGGGAGAGGGAGGGAAGGAGGGACAAAGGGAGGCGAAGGAAAGGAGGGAAGGGACAAGGGGGGAGGGAGGGAAGGAGGGACAAAGAGGGAGGCGAAGGAAAGGAGGGAAGGAAGGAAGGGACAAGGGGGAGAGGGAGGGAAGGAGGGACAAAGAGGGAGGCAAAAGAAAGGAAGGAAGGACGGAAGGGACAGGGGGAGAGGGAGGGAAGCAGGGACAAATGGAGGCGAAGGAAAGGAGGGAAGGACGGAGGGGACAAGGGGGAGAGGGAGGGAAGGAGGGACAAAGAGGGAGGCAAAAGAAAGGAAGGAAGGAAGGGACAAGGGGGAGAGGGAGGGAAGGAGGGACAAAGGGAGGCGAAGGGAAGGAGGGAAGGACGGAAGGGACAAGGGGGAGAGGGAGGGAAGGAGGGACAAAGAGGGAGGCGAAGGAAAGGAGGGAAGGGACAAGGGGGAGAAGGAGGGACAAAGAGGGAGGCGAAGGAAAGGAGGGAAGGAAGGAAGGGACAAGGGGGAGAGGGAGGGAAGGAGGGGACAAAGAGGGAGGCAAAAGAAAGGAAGGAAGGACGGAAGGGACAAGGGGGAGAGGGAGGGAAGCAGGGACAAATGGAGGCGAAGGAAAGGAGGGAAGGACGGAAGGGACAAGGGGGAGAGGGAGGGAAGGAGGGACAAAGAGGGAGGCAAAAGAAAGGAAGGAAGGAAGGGACAAGGGGGAGAGGGAGGGAAGGAGAGGGACAAAGGGAGGCGAAGGGAAGGACGGAAGGGACAAGGGGGAGAGGGAGGGAAGGAGGGACAAAGAGGGAGGCGAAGGAAAGGAGGGAAGGGACAAGGGGGAGAAGGAGGGACAAAGAGGGAGGCGAAGGAAAGGAGGGAAGGAAGGAAGGGACAAGGGGGAGAGGGAGGGAAGGAGGGACAAGAGGGAGGCAAAAGAAAGGAAGGAAGGACGGAAGGGACAAGGGGGAGAGGGAGGGAAGGAGGGACAAAGGGAGGTGAAGGAAAGGAGGGAAGGACGGAAGGGACAAGGGGGAGAGGGAGGGAAGGAGGGACAAAGAGGGAGGCAAAAGAAAGGAAGGAAGGACGGAAGGGACAAGGGGGAGAGGGAGGGAAGCAGGGACAAATGGAGGCGAAGGAAAGGAGGGAAGGACGGAAGGGACAAGGGGGAGAGGGAGGGAAGGAGGGACAAAGAGGGAGGCAAAAGAAAGGAAGGAAGGAAGGGACAAGGGGGAGAGGGAGGGAAGGAGGGACAAAGGGAGGCGAAGGGAAGGACGGAAGGGACAAGGGGGAGAGGGAGGGAAGGAGGGACAAAGAGGGAGGCGAAGGAAAGGAGGGAAGGGACAAGGGGGAGAAGGAGGGACAAAGAGGGAGGCGAAGGAAAGGAGGGAAGGAAGGAAGGGACAAGGGGGAGAGGGAGGGAAGGAGGGACAAAGAGGGAGGCAAAAGAAAGGAAGGAAGGACGGAAGGGACGAGGGGGAGAGGGAGGGAAGGAGGGACAAAGGGAGGTGAAGGAAAGGAGGGAAGGACGGAAGGGACAAGGGGGAGAGGGAGGGAAGGAGGGACAAAGAGGGAGGCGAAGGAAAGGAGGGAAGGACGGAAGGGACAATGGGAGAGGGAGGGAAGGAGGAAGAGACCAAGAGGGAGGGAAGGAAAGGAAACTCCAGCCAGGAGAGGTTTGCCAGCCCGGCTGCCAAGGAAGAGAAGAGTTCAAAGCCAAGGAGAAGAAGGTGGCGGTTTCCTCCCAAAGGGGGCTCCTTTTCTCCACCCCCTCCCTGGCTTTGTGGGGAATTTCTCCTCACCAACGCTGACAGGGGCTCCTTCCAGCCCGTCGCGAGCTTTCTCGCCCCCTTTGCTTCTCTCTCTCCCTCCCCCCCGCTTTCGTGAGGATTGTGGCGCCCTTGGGAAGCCGATCGTGCTTTGAAGCTTAGGATAGGAGGAGGAGGAGGAGTCCCTTCCTCCTTCCCTCCCTCTCTCGGCCTCCCCTCCCCTTCGCTGAGCTACGTGCACAAAAAGAAGTCAATCCAGTTGCTGCACAAGGAGTCTCTGGGGAGGGCGGGGCCTTGCTCTGCGCCTGCGCTCTTCATGCGCCCCCTGCAGGGCACATTTGGTAGAGTTCGTGCAGACTGCCGCCAAGCAGCCTATTTTCCACCAACAAGTGAGGTGGGGGGAGGGAGAGAAGGCGGTTGACAAGCCCTGCCTAAGACCATCGGAAATAGGTGTTTTCCGATGGTCTTAGGCAACCCCTGTGAAAGGCTCGTGTGACCCCCAAAAGGGTCGCGACCCACAGGTTGAGAACCGCTGCTCCAAAGCCCCTGAAGGCCGGACAAGAAGCAACGGATGGAAACTGATCAAGGAGAGAAGCAACCTGGAACTACGGAGAAGCTTCCTGACAGTGAGGACAATGAACCAGTGGAACCACCTGCCTCCAGAAGCGGTGACTGCTCCAACTCTGGAGGTTTTTCACGAAGAGACTGGACAGCCATTTGTCCGAAATGGGATAGGCTTTCCTGCCCTGGGCATGGGGTTGGACTAGAAGACCTCCAAGCTCCTTTCCAGCCCTCTGAATCTATGGGTTAGTGCAGCGGTTCTCAACCTTTTCTGGGGCTCGATCCCGGCCCGCATCACGCATGCACGGCGCGACAGGGCGCATCGCAAAGGGGAAAAAATGTCCAACCCCCCCAAAAAATGGTCGACCAAAAAAAAAATGGCGGGCCTGCATCACGCATGCACGGCGCGACGGCCCGTATGGCAAAGGGGGAAAAAAATGGCCGAGCAAAAAAAAATGGCCGAGCAAAAAAAAAAATGGCCGACCAAAAAAAAAATGGTGGGCCCGCATCGCGCATGCGCAGCACGATGGCCCGCATTGCAAAGGGGAAAAAAAATAGCCGAACAAAAAAAAATGGCCGACCCCCCCCCAAAAAAGGCGGGCCCGCATCGCGCATGCATGGCACAAGGGCCCGCATCGCAAAGGGGGAAAAAATGGCCGACCCCCCCCAAAAAATGGCCGACCCAAAAAAAATGGCCGACCAAAATTTTTTTTAAAAAAAATGGCGGACTGCGGTGTTTTGCGACCCCCATGAAATAGTCATTCGACTCCAAATGGGGTCGCGACCCACAGGTTGAGAACCGCTGGGTTAGTGGGTTGAGAGCATAGCCCATAACTCCCCTTGCATTCCCGCCCCGTCTGACCAATGTGGGGTTCCCGTTTCTGAGTCAAAGCCGCCGGTCTTTCCTGCTGCTGCAAGTCGAGCGGCTGATTGTCCATCCCGCACCTGGACTGATCAGGTGGCCTCTCGTTGCAGTGGCCGCGGTGCTCAGCTTATGCATCCAGCACTTCATCGGGGGGCTGATCACCACGCTGGTCTTCAGCAAGATGATGCTGTGCAGTCAGAAGGCCCCAGGGAGGATCCAGGTGGGTGCTCGCTTCGGAGCCTAGGGCCTTTGCCCACGGATTCCTCCGGGGCACGTAGCCTCCACGGCCCGTGGATTCAGTTCGCAGCAGAGTTCGAAACCCACAGATCTATGGGTACAGATTGCCTACTTTTGCTTCCCGTTGGTCATTGCAAGCCAAGACCCCAGAGAAGGGAGGATGGTGGGTGGACGGCACCTATAGCCTCGTAAACGGGCATCTCCCATAGGTATCGCCTGTTTCTCTGATCTGGGAGCTTAAGGCAATGGGGGTGAACTCCCTCCCCCCTTTTCCAAAGAGGGCTGTGCACAGAGGCTCCCCAAAGGCTTTGGCTCTTTCAGAGATTTCACATTAATGGTGGCGCAGTGGTCAGAGTGCAGCATTGCAGGCTAATTGCCAACTGCCAGCAGTTCGATCCCGACCGGCTCCGGTTTGACTCAGCCTTCCGTCCTTCCCAGGACGGTAAAATGAGGACCCCGAATGTTGGGGGCAAATAGGCTGACTCTGTAAAACCGCTCAGAGAGGGCCGTAAAAGCCCTGTGAAGCGGCCTATCAGTCTTAAGTGCTATTGCTCTGGCTGTTTATTACATTTATATCCAGCCCATCTCCCTGGGGTGGGGGTGGCAGTGTCGAAAAGAGCAGTATAAAATGGCCGGAAAATTAAAACCTTACAAGCATTAGCCGTGAAAAGTTAAAATATTGAAAATTAATGCTAGTCGGAGAAAGTGGATACCAATGGGTAAGCAAGCTGGAGGTGGGATCTTC
Organism: Bothrops alternatus; assembly: GCA_034064705.1. Classification (NCBI taxonomy): domain Eukaryota; kingdom Metazoa; phylum Chordata; class Lepidosauria; order Squamata; family Viperidae; genus Bothrops; species Bothrops alternatus. The sequence continues at coordinate 6,217 of JARGCV010000624.1, forward strand.
TCCTAATTTACTAGCCACGCCCTCATTGGGACTCCTGCCCCCCAGCCCAGTTGGCAGAGCCTACTAGCCACGCCCCCATTGGGACTCCTGCCCCCCAGCCCAGTTGGCAGAGCCTACTAGCCACGCCCCCATTGGGACTCCTGCCCCCCAGCCCAGTTGGCAGAGCCTACTAGCCACGCCCCCATTGGGACTCCTGCCCCCCAGCCCAGTTGACAGAGCCTACTAGCCACGCCCCCATTGGGACTCCTGCCCCCCAGCCCAGTTGGCAGAGCCTACTAGCCACGCCCCCATTGGGACTCCTGCCCCCCAGCCCAGTTGGCAGAGCCTACTAGCCACGCCCCCATTGGGACTCCTGCCCCCCAGCCCAGTTGGCAGAGCCTACTAGCCACGCCCCCATTGGGACTCCTGCCCCCCAGCCCAGTTGGCAGAGCCTACTAGCCACGCCCCCATTGGGACTCCTCCCCCCAGCCCAGTTGGCAGAGCCTACTAGCCACGCCCCCATTGGGACTCCTCCCCCCAGCCCAGTTGGCAGAGCCTACTAGCCACGCCCCCATTGGGACTCCTGCCCCCCAGCCCAGTTGGCAGAGCCTACTAGCCACGCCCCCATTGGGACTCCTGCCCCCCAGCCCAGTTGGCAGAGCCTACTAGCCACGCCCCCATTGGGACTCCTGCCCCCCAGCCCAGTTGGCAGAGCCTACTAGCCACGCCCCCATTGGGACTCCTCCCCCCAGCCCAGTTGGCAGAGCCTACTAGCCACGCCCCCATTGGGACTCCTCCCCCCAGCCCAGTTGGCAGAGCCTACTAGCCACGCCCCCATTGGGACTCCTGCCCCCCAGCCCAGTTGGCAGAGCCTACTAGCCACGCCCCCATTGGGACTCCTGCCCCCCAGCCCAGTTGGCAGAGCCTACTAGCCACGCCCCCATTGGGACTCCTCCCCCCAGCCCAGTTGGCAGAGCCTACTAGCCACGCCCCCATTGGGACTCCTGCCCCCCAGCCCAGTTGGCAGAGCCTACTAGCCACGCCCCCATTGGGACTCCTGCCCCCCAGCCCAGTTGTTAGAGCCTACTAGCCACGCCCCCATTGGGACTCCTGCCCCCCAGCCCAGTTGGCAGAGCCTACTAGCCACGCCCCCATTGGGACTCCTGCCCCCCAGCCCAGTTGGCAGAGCCTACTAGCCACGCCCCCATTGGGACTCCTGCCCCCCAGCCCAGTTGGCAGAGCCTACTAGCCACGCCCCCATTGGGACTCCTGCCCCCCAGCCCAGTTGGCAGAGCCTACTAGCCACGCCCCCATTGGGACTCCTGCCCCCCAGCCCAGTTGGCAGAGCCTACTAGCCACGCCCCCATTGGGACTCCTCCCCCCAGCCCAGTTGGCAGAGCCTACTAGCCACGCCCCCATTGGGACTCCTGCCCCCCAGCCCAGTTGGCAGAGCCTACTAGCCACGCCCCCATTGGGACTCCTGCCCCCCAGCCCAGTTGGCAGAGCCTACTAGCCACGCCCCCATTGGGACTCCTCCCCCCAGCCCAGTTGGCAGAGCCTACTAGCCACGCCCCCATTGGGACTCCTGCCCCCCAGCCCAGTTGGCAGAGCCTACTAGCCACGCCCCCATTGGGACTCCTCCCCCCAGCCCAGTTGGCAGAGCCTACTAGCCACGCCCCCATTGGGACTTCTGCTCCCCAGCCCAGTTGGCAGAGCCTACTAGCCACGCCCCCATTGGGACTCCTGCCCCCCAGCCCAGTTGGCAGAGCCTACTAGCCACGCCCCCATTGGGACTCCTGCCCCCCAGCCCAGTTGGCAGAGCCTACTAGCCACGCCCCCATTGGGACTCCTCCCCCCCAGCCCAGTTGGCAGAGCCTACTAGCCACGCCCCCATTGGGACTCCTCCCCCCCAGCCCAGTTGGCAGAGCTGAGGACTACTTGCAGTCTAAGTAGGAGATGAGCAGGGCTGTGAGTGACCTCACCCTCCCTCCCTGCTGGGTGATGGGGAAGGGCTGTCTGGGCTCCCTCCTCGGCTGGGCTCACCTTGCTCCTCTCTCCCCACAGGCCACCCACTACAGCTTTCTCGCTGCCATCGAGGTCCTGGGGAAGGTGGCCTTTAGCACCGTGGCAGGAAGCCTGGTGGACTGGCTGGGCTTCCAACACACCTTCCGCATCTTCCTCGCCTTGTCCTTTGCCTCCGTGCTGTACACAGTGTAAGCCAGGACGAGCAGAGGGCCGTCCCACCAGGGTCAGTCCTGTGTCACTGGCCAACGAAAGAGAGGCCAACTTCAAGAGAAGCCCATTGAAATCCGGGGACATCTCATTAAAGCAGCCGCCTCGTGCAACTGCTTCCTGTCCGGTCCTCCTTGACAAGTGGTGGGGAGAGTCACAGCACTCCATCTGAGCCATGTCGGAGTGTCAGATGGGGAAGAGAGGTTGCCATGCAGATTTTTTTTAGTAGTCCTCCTTTAGCGGCCACAACAGGGACCAGCAACTTAGTCATTAAAACAGTCACGAAGTGAAACCGTGACAGTGATTATGGTTTTCCTCCTGTTTTCCTCCGCTTTACAGACCTATGAAGGTTGTGAGAATCGGTTGTAAAGATGTACGGAGATTCTCCCTCGTCTAGGTCATGGTTGTCCCAAAGGTGCTTTTTTTTTTCTCCCAAAAGGCAACTGGGCTTTCTTGTTTCCCCCCCCCCCCACCCTGAAAACATTTCGCTTCTCGTCCAAAAGCCCAGTTGTCTAGGATAACTGGTTGTAAAGTTACTTTTTCGTTGCTATTGTGACTGCAAATGGTCGCTAAAGGAGACAGTCACTAAACGAGGACTGAACCGTCCTTGTGGTGTTCTTTCCTACCTCAGAGAGGGTATTCTGCAATGGAATTTCTCCTCCTCTTTGCTCAGGTATTCTGGAATGAAAAAAGAGCTTTCCTTATGGTCTCTTTTACTGTTGTTACCAGGTCCAGCCCAAGCCGGGAGTAAATAAAATGGAGGCTAAGACTCTGGAAATAAAAATGGAGGCTGGTTGTTTGGAAAGAAGGTTCTTGTTTATTTAGTTACCAGAAACCTCAGTGACACAGCACGTTTCTGGGGTGGGGGGGGGCTGACAAAATGGAATTGGGATAGGTGGGTTTTTATCCCTTCTTGGGCTTTTTAATTTGGAGTTGTTCCTGTTCTTGTGCCGTGTACTTTGACCTGAGCCCTTTTGGGATTCTCACAGTAGTAGGTTAATCCTATTATGTCCTAAAGCAGGGGTCTCCAACCCCTGATCTGTGGACCGGTAGCGAGCTGTGGCATGCCAGCCGCACAAACAAGCAAAGCCCCCTCCGTGGGATGCAGGCAGCACACAAAACCACGTGCTCTCCGGTCCGTGGAAAAACCTCTCCCTGCTGCCCGAAAGGTTGGGGACCTCTGTCCTAAAGGTCATGTTCCTGTCCTTGGCAGCCTTTGTTTTTCTAATCCCATCAGCTCCAACCTTCTCTAGGGCTGTGATCGAAGGCCTTTTGCTTACGAATAGGTGGCCCACTCTTTCTGAACAGGAGTATCAAATCTGCTTTTCTACAGAGCAGGCCTCCTCAGTTTCTGCCTGGTTAAACTTGGGCTCTTTCTGCCTAAGATTTTCCTCCATTATTCCTTTGGGAGAATATAATATGTTGTCCTTTTTCATAGTCCCCCAAATATTTCTTTCTCTGGTGTGTGTGTGTGTGTGTGTGTGTGTGTGTGTGTGTGTGCACGCGCTGACTTCCTACACTGTTTTGCCCCGCAGCTGGGACGCCCGGCACCATCATTAGATTTTGGGGGACAGAATTCCTCCGGCAGTTGGGTGGGAACAGCCTGGCTGGGGGTTCTGCTCTTTTTCCACTTTGTTCACCCGCCACTGAGCTCCTTTTTGCTGACTAGGGCTGTGGCCTCCTTGCAACCTGTGGACGTCGTCAACTCCCAGAATTCCTGAGCCAGCATTAACAACAATAAAAGCAATCCAAACCCCCACACGATGATCCTTTTCACTCCCGTGTTCCTGCTATTTCCAGACGTTCAGGTTTGGCCAGTCTCAGTCGGGGAGAACTTGCACATTCCTGCCCCGCTGAATCAGGAATTGCCTTAATCGGGAGAGCTTGTTCACCAACCAGTCTCTGGATGGATCACTGCTGCTTCCTCCTACTTTGGAAAGCCTGGCTTTTGCAAAAGAACAACTGTGGACTTTGGAAGCAGATATCTGTTGAAGCGAGCTTTGACCCGTTTTACAACCTCTTGCCATGTTTAAGTGAATCGCGGCAGTTGTTAAGTTAATGACGTGGTGAGGTGGATTTGGCTTCCCCCGTGGACTTTGCTTGGCAGAAGGTCGCAGAAGGGCATCACCTGACGCCCTCTAGGACACCTCGGCCGTCGTAAATATGAGTCAGTGGCCAAGTGTCTTGAATTTTGGTCATGGGACCATGGGGATGGTCGTAAGCGTGAAAAATGATCCTAAGTCCCTTTTTCCCCCCAAAATTTTATTTATAATGCAATTAAAAGAAACATTGGATATAACGTGACATTTCCAGTATATATATTCTTATCAAATTATTCTACATTTTACAATGGATTCTTCATCTCTGAATATACATCTAAATTTTATTTATTTTTTAATCTATTTCTCTATTTGCCAATCTAAAATTACATATATTTCTATCTTAACGCTAGCCTATAATCCCAACCGTCCTCCTCAAATCCCTCCAGCAGTAAAATTTGTCCCAGGTTTCGAAATAAACTGATCCACATTGGTCTTTCAGTACCATTGTGAGCCTGTCCATTTCCGCACATGATAATATTTTATATAGTACCGTAACTCTTCCTCTGTGGGAATTCCTTTGCTCTTCCATTTTTGGGCGAACGCTAGCCTAGCTGCAGTCAAGACGTGTAACCGCAAATAGATTGTTCCCTTATTGTATTTCTCCGTAGTTATTCTCAACAGGAAAAGTTCAGGTTTTAACTCTAAGTCCAACATTAATATATCTTTTAGCCACCTTCGTATCCTATTCCAATACTCACGAGCCTTTGGGCATTCCCACCACATAAGATAATATGATCCTATTGCTGTTTTACATTTCCAGCATAAAGGTGAGAATATTTGGATCCATTTTGGCTAACCTTACGGGTGGTCGCTTTTTGACTCTGTTGAGGCAGTTGTGATTTTGGTCACTAAATGAACGGTTGTAAGTTGAGGATTACCTATAATCTGGACAGGTTCCAGGGGGGTGGCAGCGAGGGGAACTCTGTGAACCAATCAGAGAATACTGTTTTCGCAACCCATCTGGACTTTGACAAACCAAGTCCCCCGTCTTTGTTTTCATGAGTGAAAGCAGCCTTGAGGCTCAGGAAAACCCGCCAGGAAACCAAGAAGGTTCGAATCAAAAAGTTGGGATACAGAACTCAAGGAGAGTTCAAGGGGAACCTTGGAGATCTCCTAGTCCAGCCCCCTTCTTTATTTTGGTCGTTGAACCCGATAAAAGTACAATCAACAAAATGAATTAACACAAAATTGTTCCCTAACAAGGAATGTGAAAACAGTCATTTGCGGGCGAAACACATACATAACAGAGTAAAATTTTGCTTCTTTTAGAAAAATCAAGCTTTGCCTGTTTATATCTGCAGACTTAATAGGTACGTTATTAAAGGCACAAAGGTGAAGTCATAGGGCCAGCATCTATGTAGATTGGGGTTGGATTAGGAGGGTAGGACTTTGGTGGGCTTAGAAATAAACCCAAATTGCAGCAACCAGAACCAGAAGGCCAGCCAGCTTAAGCCAACTGGGAACTAAGGCCTGGTTGTCTGAGTGGGCAACTGGCCTGGTTCCCAAGGGTTTCAAGATCCGGTCATGCTGGGTTAGGATAGCTTTCCTGGCTCCCTCCCATTTTCCTGGCCCTTGCAAGCGGTACTGATACGGGGTACACGGCCCGAATAAAAGCTCCTGGGCCAGCTTAGGGTCGGTGATAAACCGGGACCATATGTTGGGCTTGACCCCAATCAGAGAAGCCAGTTCATCCATATAGTCTGTGTAGTCCACCTGGATGGTGTGGCGCTGACTCTTCACATACCTTTTTGCCATGGAAACCTTCTTATCCGTAATATCGGCTATCATCTCACTTGTTGATGGCAGCCGAGCAAGCCCCTTAAAGACTCGCGTGGCCCAGCGGGCTTGCATTTCTGCAATGGGCATGATGGCCCCCAGCGGCTGCACAAGGCCAATGATGGCCAGGGTGGGCTTCTCCAGATGAGGCAAGAAGACAAACTTATATAAGGGGATCTGATTTTCGACAACCGTCGCGAGGTTCCCCAGGAAAGGAAAGGAGAAACTGTACCCTGTAGCCAGGATAACGTAGTCTATATCCTCTTCCTTAGAGCCGTCGTCAAAGAGGGCAGCCGTCTCGGTAAACTCGGCGATGTTGGATTTCATGACAACTTTCCCTGAAATAAGGCAATTTGGGAGGTCATCGTTGACGGTGGGATGCTGGCTTTGAAATCCGTGCTTAGGTTTCAAGCCATAATGAGAATGGTTGAACTTGCTATTTAATTTGCGCTGTATGAATCGTTCGATCGTGGACAAGGGAAGAGCTTGCTTCAGGAGTAACTGAGCTCGGCTAATTGCAGTGTCGAATGGGTAGCCTTCATCACCCACACGTCCTATTATCCAGGCTCCTCGGCGCGTGCTGAGGAAGACCTGTTGCGCCGTGTGGCTGATCTCCACCGCGAGGTCCACGCCTGAGTTCCCGACGCCGATCACGATGACTCTCTTCCCTGTAAATGCATCGGGACTCTTGTAATCCCGGCTGTGTAAGTAGCGGCCCTTGAACGTGCTAATCCCCGGGAAGGACTCCAGGGGCAGATACGCGCTGGTGTGGTGGCCGCTGCAGACCAAAACGGCGTCAAAAACGGACGACTCCTGCTTCCCCTCTGACTCGGTGGTGACATCCCATTGGCCGCTGGTGGAGAAGTCGGGGCGCTTTGTTACGCTGCAGACCTTGGTCTTGAACCGGATGTATTTCAGAAGGTCAAAGTGTTCCGCATACATCCGTAAGTAGTCCATGATCTTTGAGTTGTGCATGTAGTTGGGAAAATCCTCTGGGATGGGGAAGTCACTGAAGCACATCATTTCTTTGGAGGTGTTGATGATCACGGACTTGTAGATACTAGCCCGGTCTGCCTCCGGATTCTCCTTGAACCTCCAGAGCCCCCCAAGATCATCGCTCCTTTCAAAGCACACAGGATCCAGACCTTCTTCCAAGCAGCATTTGAGGTTGGAAAGCCCACTGGTGCCGCCTCCAATAATTGCCACCCTCTTCTTTTCCATCTCCCAGGAAGGCTGCAGATGAACAGTCGACAGCGGGGGAAGAGAACGTAGGGAATCTCGTCTTCGCTTCTTGAGCAACAGAAAAAACCGCTTTACAATCCCTTGGGAAGGCCACACCTGGAATCCGGCATCCAGTTTTCGTCACCACGATGTAGAAAAGATGCTGAGACTCTAGAAAGAGTAAAGAGAAGAGCAACAAAGAGGATCAGGGGACTGGAGGCTGAAACATACAAGGAACGGATGCTGGAATTGGGAATGTCTGGTCTAATGAAGAGAAGGACGAGGGGGGACACGATAGCAGCCTTCCAGTATCTCAGGGGCTGCCCCAAAGAAGAGGCAGTCAAGCTCTTCTCCAAAGCGCCAGAAGGCAAAGACAAGAAGCAACGGATGGAAACGGATCAAGGAGAGAAGCAACCTGGAACTAAGGAGAAACTTCCTGAGGGTTAGAAGAGCTTCCTGGCCCCAAATTCTCTTTTGCAGACATCTCCCACCCGTGTTCATGAGCTTGGCCCCCTGGAAGAGGGGTGCACTTCAATTCCCAGAATTCCCCAGCTGGCAGGGGAATTCTGGGAGCTGAAGCCCAACCTCTCTCTTTAAATTGCTCAGTTTGGGGGGGAAAAAAAGAAAACAAAAAAACCCCAAGTTTTAAAGCATGTTGCTTGCTTTCCAATGAAGGGTTGTCGTTTCCCTCCCCCCACCGTCACCCAAAGCCAGGGCCTGTGGAACTCCTTACCACTGGATGTCTCCAAGAAGAGGGAGCCTCATCACTGGGGCCGCTTCATCTCTGCAAGCCTTCAAGAAGAGGCTGGATTGGACTTTGGAATTCTGGGAGTTGAAGTCCAGCCCTTTCACAGTCCCCCCCCAGCCTCGCCCACAGGCCAGGCGCCAGGGGGGGAGGAGCCCCGCAGTCCCACCCACCCCCCACCCCCCCTCCGCCCTCCACCACGCCCAAGAGGCGGGGTCTCCGATCGTGGCGCCTCCTGCCCGCGACGGGTGGCGAGGCGGCCGCCGCGGGCCAATAGTCGGGGGGTGTAGGCGTGGCCTCCGCGAGGGCGGCCAATCGGGGGGCTGGCGGGCAGGGGGGTGGGACCAGTGTGTGTGTGAGTGGGGGGGGCGCGGAGTCTCCTGCGAGGCGTGAAGAGAAGCGCGACCGCCGGGATGATGGAGCTGCGGAGGACGGTGAGACCCCCCCCCAGCCCCGTTTCGTTCCCCACGGAGCCCCCTCCCCGCTCCCCTTCCCGGGAGGCCCGCAGCACCCCCGGGGCGCTGGGTGGGGCCCTTCTGGGAGGGGGTCCCGATGCCCTCGTGGGGGCCCAGCGGAGGGGTCGGGGGGAGGGGTGGTGGTCTCCCAGCCCCTCCCCCCCTTGGAGTTCTTGGCATCCCAGAGAAGCCCCCCCCTCCACTCCTGGGAATGAGGTGGAGGTGGGCGGGGGAGGGGCTGGTAGTCTCTGGGGAGGGGTCTTCAGCCCTCCCTGCCCGTCCCATCCTCTCACTGCCTGGGGGGGGCTTTTTGCCCCCTCCCCCAAGAAATGGCCCTCAGCAGCCACGCCCACAGTGAGCTCGAGATTGGGCGGGGCAGGGGCTGGGGGTCTTTGGGGAGGGGGTTCTTCGGAAGACCCCCACCCCCAGAGCCCCTCCCGCCCCTCCCTGCCCCTCACTTCCTGGGGGTTTCCCCCCCCAAAGAAATGGTCCTCAGCAGCCCCTCCCTCCAATTCCTGGGAACTAGCACAGGGCTGGGTGGGGAGGGGTCTTTGGGGGGGTCTTTGGCCCTCCCGGCCTCTCCCTCACTGCCTGGGGGCATCCATTGGTCCTGAAGCCTCCCCCCCCGCCCCACCTTACACTCCACTGTCTGGGGGTCCCCTCTTTTCTGTGTCTGCCCCCCCTTTTCGCATGGGGGCGGGTGGGTGTCTGCCCCTCCCCCAGGGCTGGGCTGGGCTTTCCATTCATACCTGGGGAATTTGCCTGGTGCCGCCCCTCCCTCCTTCCCAGGTGCGCTTCTGAGGTGACGCCCTGATGGGGGTTCCTCCTTCTCCCCCCTTTCCGGGCGTGGCCTTTGGGGAAACCCGACTGCCTTCACCTGCAACCCATCATCCACTCCCTCTGCTTTCCCTCCTTGCAGGGGGCCAGCTGGCCATGGGGCTGCCAGAGGATGGAACAGAGCAAGACCAGTTCTTTTCCCCCCCTGGCTGGGTGGGCCACCTGGAGGAGCTGGGGCTGCCTCGGGTTCAGGTTATGACAGCCAGACTTTGCCTCTGCGGACCATGGGGCACCCAGACCCCTCCTCTCTGCCCGGCGCCCCCCACCCCTCAGCTTAAGACCCCTCCCTCCCTTCCTTCCTTCCTCCCCTCCTCCTCCTGTGGGATGGGCATGCCAAGCACTGTGCAGGAGTGTGGTCCATTAGGGCATATACAATTTAGGATAGTTGGAAGGGACCTTGGAGGTCTTCTAGTCCAGCCCCCTGCTGGAGCAGGAGACCGTAGACCATTTCAGACACATGGCTAGCCTCTTCTTAAAAACCTCGCAGGGATGGAGCGCCCACGATTGAATTAGATTGAGGCTCCCCCATCTCCTTGCCCCTTCTCTTTCCGTGCAATGTGGGGGTCTCTGAGCCCCTTTTGCACAAAGCCTTGGATGCCCTGAGGCAAGGATGGCTGTGCAGCCCCCCCCGCCTCCCCCTCCCCAGTTTCTGGACCAGGTCTTCCGCTTTCTCAGGCTTGCATGAAGCTGGGATCACTGGGCCTTCCCTTGCAGTGTTGGGACTGTGTATGTGTGTGGTGTTCTAGGGAGGCCCAGAGAGACCCTTTTTTCCTTCTGGATCCCTGGCCTGGGATCCTGAGCGGGTACCCCTTGCCTGTCTTTGGGGTGGTGGGAGTTAGAAGCAGCGGCAGACCCCTGGCCCGCTCCTGAGGGTGGGCAAGCCTCTTCTCTCCCTGTGCCCAGTGGCATGTGCCCTCTCCTGGGCTCTGGAGATCCATTGGAGACCAACCTTTGCCCATCTTTCAAAGAGCAAAGCAGATCCGGGGCTGTCAGTTGCCAAGTGTGTCTTTTCAACCAATCTGCACACAGCGCCTGGCTCTGCGTTTCCTCCTTTGGGCTCAGGCGCTGCTTCCTAACAGAGGAAGGAAGGAAGGAAGGAAGGAAGGAAGGGAGGGAGGGAGGGAGGGAGGGAGGGAGGAAGGAAGGAAGGAAGGAAGGAAGGAAGGAAGGAAGGAAGGAAGGAAGGAAGGAAGGAAGGAAGGAAATAAATGAGGCGGAAGAAGAGGAGGACCGTGGGGTCCTTGGTGCTCTCTGATCTTTTTTTTTTCTAAAAGTTTTTATTAGTTTTCCCCCCCTATATTCAGTAATAATTTTTCAACCAACATGCTGTCTGAGTTCACTAATCCATATTTAATTCCTAATTTAATTCTTCCTTCCGAAAGAATTTAAAAACCTACCTCTGCCGGCAGGCCTGGGGATGATTGTTGATTGTGGTGTGATTGATGAGTATGTATGGGGTTTCATTTTTAATGTTTTTGTTTGGATTTACATTGAAATTGTTTTATGTATATGTTGTGAGCCGCTCCGAGTCTTCGGAGAGGAGCGGCATACAAATCCAAATAAATAAATAAATAAATAAATAAATAAACAAATAAATAAATAAATAAATAAATAAATAAATAAATAAATAAATAAAATAAATAATCCTTTATTCTTTCCTCTAGCCATCGATAAAATAAGTCTCAAGTTTCTTTGTCTTTCAGTCTCGTAGTCAGTCTGTCCATCTCTGCCCATTCTAGTATTTTTTTGATTATTTCTTCATCTGATGGTACTCCTTCATTTTTCCAGTATTGCGCAAATAGAATTCTTGCCGCTGTTGTGACATGCAAAATCAAATATAATCTTTGTTTGTTTGTCTTTTCTGGCATTGTACCTAATAAAAAAAGTTCAGGTTTAAAATCTACATGTTCTCCCAACATCTTTTCTAGCCAGGCATGTATCTTTTTCTATTTCTATATTTTATATATATTTATATCTATAAGTATATATTTATATCTATATTTAATTTCTGTAGTTTTCTAAAAATTTTGTTTCTTTTTGATGGGGAGTTTAGTCCATTTATATTCACTGAAAAAAAAATCTGTTTTCTTTCTCCATTTCAGTTATTTATATTTAGGTTTAGTTGATCTCGTGATTCTTTGTTCTCTGGCAATTCCTTCACTCTCTTGATCAGATTTCTCTTTCTGTTCTCTTGTTTGTATAATTGCTTCTTCAGTTGCTTCTTTTTTTGTTTCTGATCTTGTCTATCCTTCATCTAAGACTTTCATCAAAGTCTTGTGCTTTCCCAACTGAATCCGATCTTGTATCATTCCAATTGATTAAAATCCCTTATGGCATTAACCATCTTATGCCTTTTGTATCAGCTTTGTAATTTAAGAAATGATATTAAGAAATGATCTCTTATCTCTTACTCTCTTGGGTATCTGCTTTAAGGCCACAATTTCTTTATTTTTGTGTTGTAACGGCTCATCTCTAACTCATCTCAGTATTTCATCTCTTGTTCTTTTCATTATAAATCTCACATGCAATTCTCTGGGTAGTTTGCATTTCCTTGCGTAGCTTGAATTCATTCGAAATATTTCATTTTGTGCCAGCCGTGTGCTGCAGCTGCCAAAAAAGCCAACTCAGTGCTAGGCTGCATTAACAGAGGGAGAGAATCAAGATCACGTGAAGGGTTAATACCACTTTACAAGGCCTTGGTGAGGCCACACTTGGAATGGCATCCAGTTTTGGTCACCACGATATAAAAAAGATGTTGAGACTCTAGAAAGAGTACAGAGAAGAGCAACAAAGATGATCAGGGGACGGGAGGCTAAAGCGTATAAGGAACGGCTGCTGGAATTGGGGATGTCTAGTTTAGCAAAGAGAGGGACGAGGGGGGACAGGATAGCAGTCTTCCAATATCTCAGGGGCTGCCCCAAAGAAGAGGGAGTCAAGCTATTCTTTGGAGCACCTGAAGGCAGGACAAGAAGCAACGGATGGAAACCAATCAAGGAGAGAAGCAACCTAGAACTAAGGAGAAATTTCCTGACAGTGAGGACAATTAACCAGTGGAACTACCTGCCTCCAGAAGCGGTGAATGCTCCAACACTGGAAGTTTTTAAGAAGAGACTGGACAGCCATTTATCCTAAATGGTGTAGGGTTTCCTGCCTGAGCAGGGGGTTGGCCGAGATGACCTCCAAGGTCCCTTCCAACTTCATTATTATTATTATTATGGATCATCGCACAGTCAGCCAGATGTTCAGACTGATTTTGGCATTTTGTCTACATTCAAGGAAGCCCACCCAGGACCCGCTGGGAGAGAGGCCAATTTGTTCCACCGTCTTTTCCATTCCGCCTTGACCCTGTCTGCTCCTGTGCAGCTGTCCAGCAGATGTCCTCCAGGATAACGCCCCCACCCACACCAAGAGGCGGCCCCTCCATGCTGGAACAGAAGGTCAAGGCTCTCCCCAGGCATTTCCCCCCCCTTTTGTTGGCCAGCTACAGGAGCTCTTCTGGGGGGGGGACCGGAGACAGAGCTGGGCAAAGGGATGTCCTTGTTTTTTTCTCCCTTTGGCCTCTCTCTAGGCTGCCCTCCCCCCTTGGGGTTTCCAGTCTTCCACCCCCTCCCTCCATAGCAGGGGAGATGCTCAAGCCCTCTTCCTCTGCTTTGCCTTAACCAGGTTAGGCTGGGCTGGATGGAGAGCCCATCGCCTGCAGGGGTTCTCAGATGACCCCTAGAAAGGGGCTGCAGAAATTATTCATCCTTTTGCTATCTCTTATTTTCCCCTTCTACCTTTTGCACACTTTTAGTATATTATTATTATTATTATTATTATTATTATTATTATTATTATTATTATTATTATTATTATTATTATTATTATTGATCATCGCACAGTCGACCAGATGTTCAGGCTGGATTTGGTATTTTTGTCTACCTATCAAGTCCTCACCCAGGACCTGGGATAGGCAGATGTGGATGTTTGATGGTATGACAGATCTCGTCGCAGGATGGAAGCAGTTCCTAGTAAGGCCGCCTTTTGCAATTGACTAATGGCGAATTTGTCAATGCCGATGATGGTGTTCAAGTGGTGCTCCAGTTGTTTTGGGATTGCACCCAAGGCGCCTATTATTATTGGTACTACCCTTTCTTGCTTTTGCCACAGTCTTTCTATTTCTATTTGTAGGTCTTTGTATTTTGTTATCTTCTCCAGTTCTTTCTCTTCCATTCTGCTGTCTCCAGGCACTGCCATGTCCACTATCCAGACTTTTTTGTCTTTCTTATCGACAACTGTTAAGTCCAGGATGTTATGTTGCAGGTGCTTGTCTGTTTGAATTCTGAAGTCCCAGAGCAGTTTAATTTTATCATTTTCTATGACTTTCTCTATTTTATGATCCCACCAGTTTTTGCTTACAGGCAAATGATATTTCTTGCAGATCTTCCAATGCACCATGGTTGCTACTTTGTCATGCCGCTGCTTGTCAGTCTGGGCGATCTTCTTGCAGCAGCTTACCAGGTGGTCCACTGTTTCTTCAGCTTCTTTGCATAGGCGGCACTTGCTGTCTGTTGCTGCCTTCTCAATTTTGACTTTGTATGCATTTGTCCTTAAGGCTGGGTCTTGTGCAGCCAGAATTAGTCCCTCGGTTTCTTTCTTCAACTTTGCTGCTCTTAGCCATTGCCAGGTCTTGTTATTATCTGCTTTCCCAGTTATTATTGTTATTATTGTTGTTGTTGTTGTTGTTGTTGTTGTTAACTATTCTCTGTTGTTTTGCAAGTACACTGATTGCTTCGGTACCGGAAACAAATTCCTCGTGTCTCTAATCACACTTGGCCAAATAAAATATCCTGTTCTGTCCCCTGTCCCCCATTCCACATATTCTATATATTCTATATTAGCATTCCCCAACCTTTCCCGCTTGGTGGCTCAGTGGTGATGGGGGAGAGGAAATGTTCAGTGTGGAGCTGTGCTCTCACCCGCCACTTGCGTGGCCCACTTCTGAATGGGCCAAATCCTGTAGTGGGCTGTGTGTGGGACCCCTATTCTGTATTCTATTTATTCTATATATTCTATACATCCTATACATTCTATACAATATACATTATATATAGAATAGAATAGAATTAAGGAATAGAATAGAATAGAATAAGAACATAAGAACATAAGAAGAAGAGCCCTGCTGAATCAGGCCAAAGCCCATCGAGTCCAGCATTCTGTGTCACCCAGTGGCCCACCAATTGTACATGGGGATCTTGAGCAGAAAGAGAAGGCAAAACCCTCCCTTTCCCTTGACCCCCAACAAATGGTACTCAAGGGAATCCTGCCTGCCTCAACCAACATAGAGGCGGCACATGGACATCCATTTTAATAACCACCGATACACTTGGCATCCATGAATCTATCTAGCCCTGCCTTGAAGCTGTCAAGGCTGACAGCTGTCACGACCCCTTCTGGAAGTGAATTCCATAAATCAACGACCCTCTGGGTGAAGAAATGTTTCCCTTTATTTGTCCTCACTTTCTTAGCTATGAGCTTTAGGGAGTGCCCCCTTGTCCTGGTATTGTGTGATAGAGAAAAGAATTTTTCTCTATCCACATTTTCTATCCCATGCATGATTTTATACACTTCGATCAAGTCACCCCTTAAACGCCGTCTTTCAAGGCTGAAGAGACCAAGGCGTTGCAATCTGGTTTCATAAGGGAGGCGCTCCATTTCCTTGATCATTCTTGTTGCCCTTTTTTGCACCTTTTCCAGTTCCATTATATCCTTCTTGAGGTGCGGTGACCAGAACTGTACACAGTACTCCAAGTGTGGTCTCACCATCGATTTGTACAGAGGCAATACAACACTTGCTGACTTATTTTCGATTCCCTTCCTAATCATGCCAAGCATGGAATTTGCTTTTTTTACTGCTGCTGCGCATTGGGTTGACATCTTCATCGAGCTGTCCACCAAAACCCCAAGATCCCTTTCTTGGGTTGTCTCAGAAAGTTTGGTCCCCATCAGTTGGTAAGTATAATTGGGGTTCTTTGCCCCGATGTGCATAACTTTGCACTTGTTTAGGTTAAAATGCATTTGCCACTTTGTTGCCCACTCACACAATTTCGAGAGATCCTTCTGGAGCTCCCGACAATCAGTTTCACTTTTCACAACCCGGAACAATTTAGTGTCATCAGCAAACTTGGCTACCTCACTATTAACTATTAATAGAATAGAATAGAATAGAATAGAATAGAATAGAATAGAATAGAATAGAATAGAATAGAATAGAATAGAATAGAATAGAATAGAATAGAATAGAATAGAATAGAAAATATGGAATGGAATGGAATAGAATGTAGAATAGAATAGAATAGAATAGGACAGGACAGGACAGGACAGAATAGAATAGAAAATATGGAATGGAATGGAATATAGAATAGAACAGAACAGAATAGAATAGAATAGAAAATATGGAATGGAATAGAATAGAACTCTTTATGGGCCAAGTGTGGCTAGACACACAAGGAATTTGTCTCCGGGGCATAAGTTCTCAGTGTACACACAAGTAATAGTGATAATCATGAACATATACAACATGAAAATACATTCATCATAAATTGTGAAATGCAACACTTCATCATAAATCAAAAGATGCAACACTTAGTGATAGTCATAGAGTACAAGCTAAGCAAACAACATAAATCATACTAGAGTACAAAAAAAAAAACCCAATATAAATTGTAAGATACAAGCAGAAAAGTTATAGTCCTAAGAAGATAAGGATAGGCCAGGGGTAGGCCACCTTGGCTCTTTTATGACTCGTGGACTTCAACTCCCAGAATTCCTGAGCCACCATGGAGGAACTATGCCCCCTTCATGACTGGTGGACTTCAACTCCCAGAATTCCTGAGCCAGCATGGCTCAGCTTGGAAACCTCTCCCTTTCCCCTCAGCGTGGCTGGCTGAGGAATTCTGGGAGTTGAAGTCCACCAGTCATAAAAGAGCCCAGGTGGCCTACCCTTGGCCTAGACCAGGGGTGGGGAATCTTGGCTCTTTTATGACTGGTGGACTTCAACTCCCAGAATTCCTCAGCCAGCCTCCATTTTGTTTATTAGATTTAAGACAGGAATCTTCAAACTTGGCTCTTTTATGACTGGTGGACTTCAACTCCCAGAATTCCTAAGCCAGCATGGGGGAACTATGGACCCCTCATTAGTTGTGGACTTCAACTCCCAGAATTCCTGAGCCAGCATGGGGGAACTATGGCCCCTTCATGACTTGTGGACTTCAACTCCCAGAATTCCTGAGCCAGCATGGGGGAACTATGGCCCCTTCATGACTGGTGGACTTCAACTCCCAGAATTCCTGAGCCAGCATGGGGGAACTATGGCCCCTTCATGACTGGTGGACTTCAACTCCCAGAATTCCTGAGCCAGCATGGGGGAACTATGGCCCCTTCATGACTGGTGGACTTCAACTCCCAGAATTCCTGAGCCAGCATGGGGGAACTATGGCCCCTTCATGACTGGTGGACTTCAACTCCCAGAATTCCTGAGCCAGCATGGGGGAACTATGGCCCCTTCATGACTGGTGGACTTCAACTCCCAGAATTCCTGAGCCAGCATGGGGGAACTTTGGCCCCTTCATGACTGGTGGACTTCAACTCCCAGAATTCCTGAGTCAGCATGGGGGAACTATGGACCCCTCATAACTGGTGGACTTCAACTCCCAGAATTCCTGAGCCAGCATGGGGGAACTTTGGCCCCTTCATGACTGGTGGACTTCAACTCCCAGAATTCCTGAGCCAGCATGGGGGAACTTTGGCCCCTTCATGACTGGTGGACTTCAACTCCCAGAATTCCTGAGTCAGCATGGGGGAACTATGGACCCCTCATAACTGGTGGACTTCAACTCCCAGAATTCCTGAGCCAGCATGGGGGAACTTTGGCCCCTTCATGACTGGTGGACTTCAACTCCCAGAATTCCTGAGCCAGCATGGGGGAACTATGGCCCCTTCATGACTGGTGGACTTCAACTCCCAGAATTCCTGAGCCAGCATGGGGGAACTATGGCCCCTTCATGACTGGTGGACTTCAACTCCCAGAATTCCTGAGCCAGCATGGGGGAACTTTGGCCCCTTCATGACTGGTGGACTTCAACTCCCAGAATTCCTAAGCCAGCATGGGGGAACTATGGCCCCTTCATGACTCGTGGACTTCAACTCCCAGAATTCCTGAGCCAGCATGGGGGAACTATGGCCCCTTCATGACTGGTGGACTTCCAGGAATTCTGGGAGTTGAAGTCCACGAGTCATAAAAGCCAGGGTTGCCTACCCTCGGGATAGGTAATAGGAAAGATGAGGAGTATCATAGTAATACAGCTTTACTAGTATGTTGACAGTGTTGTAAGCATTAGTTGTTATATATATTTATATAATACATGTTATATATATTATATATATTCTACTACTGGGCCCATGCTGCTGAAACCGCTGCCTGGCACCTGGGCATCACCCTTCCCAGCTCTGGCCCCTTCCTCAACTGCCCTAAGGGGGTGGGGGGGCTGACCCACGGTGCCCCCTATCACGAGCTCCGGGTGTAATGATGCTAAGAGAAAGACGCAGGCATTTCTTGAGCAGAGGTCTGAAGCTGCAGGACACAGCTTAACAAACGCTGAGTTTATTGTTTCTTATATACTTGTTTCATACATAGGCTTTACATTAAATGCTGACATTTTACATTCATAAGTTTAACCATTAGATGCTGACATAAAGTTTCTTCATTGGAAAATTCCTTCATGTAAGCAACTATTTCTAGTAAGCTTGCTGGATTAGCTACCTCATTTGCTCCAGCTTTTATTCCAGCTTTTATTTATATTTCTTCTGGACTTCAATTATCTTCTGCCCTTACTTCTGCTTCAGAAGTTGGCTCTTCTGGTTTTATATTAAATTTGGGAGGTACTACGGCTCCAACTATAACTGTATTCATAGGACTTTCCCTGAGGGGAGCCCAGACTGGTTTAGGAGGAACACTGTTCCCAAATGCAAGCACAATTACAACAGGGCTGGGACAAAAAATGCTTTTTAATTTTTTATCTGTTTAAATTTTAAATAATTCAAGGTGTTTAATACTGTTTTAATTTTAATTTTGATGTTATGAATGATGTGGGGGTGGGATTGATTGATTGTGGAGTGAATCGGGTTGAATGGATGGGTGGTTGCGTGGATTGGATGGATTGTGGTGGACCTGTGATAAATGGAAGGGCCGGCCTGTCGGCATTTACGGAAGCTAGAGAAGTGGAGGAGCCTTGCTCTGAGGGATCTGAGGGCCAGTCTATACCGGTCTTATGGGGAAGAGGCAGATACGACGGGAGGCCTGGGGTAGGCCGCTCTCGGGGAACAAGGCCTCGCTGCTTGAAAGCGATCTCTTGTTCCGGCCCCTTGAGCCTCTCCCGGGGTACTGGTAATGAGCGAAATCTGGACCCTGGACTCAGGCTGCTGCTGCTCAATGCCAGGTCAGTGGTAAATAAAGCTCTCCTCATCCGGGACTTGATTCTAGAGGAGGAGGCTGACCTGGTATGTGTGACTGAGACCTGGCTGACCCCAGAGGGAGGAGTTCCCCTCTCTGAGATGTGCCCAGCTGGGTTTCAGGTATGGCATCAGCCGCGACCCCAGGGAAGGGGGGGTGGCGATTATAGCTAAGGAGACACTGGGGCTGCGGAGACCGCTGCTACTATCAGGTTGCGAGTCCCTCCTTATGAGGTTGGACCTAGGTGTACAGGTGGGTCTGTTGCTTACGTACCTGCCTCCCAGCTGCATTTCAACAGCCCTGCTCACGCTACTCGAGGAGGTAGCCGGGTTGGCGGTTGAGTTCCCCAGACTTATTGTCTTGGGGGACTTCAACGTGCCGTCACTCGGTGAGTCCTCTGGGTTGGCGCGGGAGTTCATGGCCTCCATGGCAACCATGGACCTGACACAATTAATCGAGGGCCCAACCCATGAGGGGGGGACATACACCTGACCTGGTTTTTCTCTCGGAACAGTTGAAGTATGATCTGAAATTAAGGGGCTTAGAAGTGTTGCCCATGTCATGGACAGACCATTTTCTGCTGCAGCTTGAGTTTATGACACCAATCCTCTCTCGCAGGGAGCCGGAACCGATTAAATGGTTCTGCCCCAGACTCCTGATGGACCCTATTGGCTTTCAAAGAGCGCTTGGGGAATTGCTGGATTCGCTCGTACACAGTTCGGCGGAGTCTCTAGTGACCGCCTGGAATACGGCCACTATGGGGGCTCTAGACCGGATTGCGCCGTTGCGACCTTTCTGTGGTGGCAGACCCAGGAGATCTCCTTAATTTACCGAGGAACTCAGGGGGATGAAGCGCCAGAAGAGACGTTTAGAGAAGCAATGGAGGGAAAGCAGATCCGAATCTGATCAAACCAAATTGAGAGCTTATATTAAGACCTATTTGGGAGTGATCACTACGGCAAGATTTCAGTATCTTTCCGTGCGGAATCTCGTCCGGCTGCCCTGTTTAGGGTGACTCGCTCTCTCCTTGATACGGGGAGGAGGGAGGAACCTTTGCAGGGCAATGCCGAAGAATTTAACATCTTTTTCGCAGACAAGGTCGCTCAGATCCGGGCGGCTCCCTTAAAGGAGGCACTCGTGCGCCCCCTCCTCAAGAAGCCTTCCCTGGACCCGGCAGTTTTAAATAATTATCGTCCAGTCTACAACCTTCCCTTTTTAGGGAAGGTTGTTGAGAAGGTGGTGGCACTCCAACTCCAACGGTCCTTGAATGAAACTGATTATCTGGGCCCTCAGCAGTCCGGGTTCAGGTCCGGTTACAGCACGGAAACTGCTTTGGTCGCGCTGACCGATGATCTCCAGTGGGCCCGGGATAGAGGCTACTCCACTATCCTTGTGCTTCTTGACCTCTCAGCGGCATTCGATACCATCGACCATGGTATCCTTCTGCGCCGGTTGGAAGGGCTTGGAGTGCGGGGCACTGTTTTGCGGTGGTTCACCTCCTACCTCTCTGGCCGGTCGCAGTCGGTGTTCGCAGGAGGTCAGAGATCGGCTCCGAGGCCTCTTCCATGTGGAGTCCCTCGGGTCTGTTCTCTCACTTCTGCTTTTTAACATCTACATGAAGCCGTTGGGTGAGATCATCCGTCGACACGGGGTGAGTTATCATCAATATGCTGATGATACTCAGCTTTATATCTCTACCCCGCGTCATTACAGCGGAGCAGTGGAAGTGATGAACTGGTGCTTGGAGGCTGTTGAGGTCTGGATGGGTGCCAACAGGCTCAGACTCAATCCCGACAAGATGGAGTGGCTATGGGTTCTGCCTCCCAAGGACAATTCCAACTGTCCGTCCATCACCCTGGGGGGAGAAGTTTTGTCCCCCTTGGAGAGGGTTCACAACTTGGGTGTCCTCCTCGACCTACAGCTAAGTTTAGAACACCATCTTTCGGCTGTGGCGAGGGGGGCATTCGCCCAGGTTCGCCTGGTGCATCAATTGCGGCCCTATTTGGACCGGGAGTCACTGCTCACAGTCACCCATGCCCTTGTCACCTCGAGATTCGACTACTGTAATGCTCTCTACAAGGGGCAACCTTTGAAGAATGTCCGGAGACAGCAAGTTGTCCAGAATGCGGCTGCGCGAGCCGTCTTGGGTCTCCCAAGACATGCTCATATCACTCCAGCCCTCCGTGAGCTGCACTGGCTGCCAATTGGTCTCCGAACACAATTCAAAGTGTTGGTTATGACCTATAAAGCCCTTTATGGCAATGGACCAGGATACTTGCGGGACCGTCTTTTGCCTCATGAATCCCAGCGACCGGTTAGGGCACACAGAGTTGGCCTCCTACTGGTCCCGTCTGTTAGACAATGTCATCTGGTGGGACCTAGGGCAAGGGCCTTCTCTGTTGCTGCCCCAGCCCTCTGGAACCAGCTTCCCTCAGAGGTTCGTACTGCTTCCTCCCTCCTAGCTTTCCGAAAACTGTTGAAGACACATTTATGCAGACAGGTTTGGGGCGTGTGAGCTGCCTTTGACTGTGATGGTGTGTTGTATGAGTGTGGTGAATTACTTAGTTTTTATATAGTAATTGGTAATTTTAATTGATTTTATGTTATGTTTTCACTTGTATTCTCGTTGTGAGCCGCCCTGGGTCTTGGGAGAAGGGCGGCATATAAGTTTAAATAAATAAATAAATATTACCTGTTCAAAGATCAGGTAAAAAGCAGACAGGAGAAGGAACTAACAAAGGCAGGAAAAGATAGGAAGTTAGGTAGGTGAGGGATTAAGTCAAAAGGGGGTGACCTTCTGGCTGCTTCCTTGGGACAAAGGGTATCAAAAGGTTAGGAGGTTTGGGGGGGGGGAAGCATGGCAGTTTGCTGCGCCGTGCATTTTTCCCCACACCGGGACATCCACTCTGCTCCCCAATGGGCTTCCCTTTGGCTGATTTCCCCCCCGGTCCCCCCCCCCTTTCTGCCTTCCTGCAGCTCCAGGTCTGCCGCTTCCACCGGCACCTGCTCCAGCGCAAGAGGAGCCCCTGGCTGGTCCCTCCACCCTGCCGGTGGCGCACCGAGGCCCAGTCGACCAGGTAGTAGTAGCTGGGCTGGATTCAGGCCGACTTAGGGCCGCGCGAGGCTTCCTCCTCCTCTTGGCCCGTGGAGCCTGTGGGGTTGTTTGGTTGGTTCGGGTCCTTGGGACTGCTCCGGGCAATCCTCGGCTTACAGCGGTTCATTTAGTGACCCTTCAGAGTTACAACGGCGCTGAAAAAAAAGGGACTCAACGTTACGGCCTTTGCAGCATCCCCAGGGTCCCGTGATCAAAATTCAGCTGCTCGGCCACTGACTCGTACTTACGACCGTTGCCGTGTCCCATAAGGTGACGTAATCCCCTTTTGCAACCTTCTCAACAAGCAGTGGGGAAGCCAGGTCCACTTAACGCCCGTCTTATTCATATCTGCGGTGATTCACTTAACAAGAGTGGCAAGAAAAGTCACAAAACAGAGCAAAACTCACTTGGCACAACGCCTCGCTTAGCAGAGGAAATTTTGGGCTCGGTTGCGGTCGTAAGTTGAGGACTTGCCTGTATTGCTGCTTACGGGTTGGAAGCGCTTGAGGGGCTTCCGGGTTGAAATGATTAGCCGGTGATATCGTCGTTGCCCGGGGAGACACCCAGTTTGGGGGGCTCCTTTCACGTCCCCATTATGAGCTCACCAAAATAGGTACCTATTTATCTTCTCGCATTTGCTCACTTTCGAATGCTGAGTGGGCAGGAGCTGGAGCCAAGGACGGGAGCTCGCCCCGACACACAGCAGCACGCGGGACTCGAACGCTCGGGGCTCACCGGGAAGAGACGGGTGCTGGTAGTGAGGTGCGGGTGGTCCTCTCTGCTTGATTGACAGTTGTCTCTCTCCCCGCACCTGCAGCTCTACTGGACAGAGGGGGCTGCTGAAGAGGACCTTTCTAGGGACAGCGGTGGCCCTTCCCCTAGCCACGGGCATCTACTACGCCTTGGCCGAGAAGCAGGACCGGAGGAAGATGCGGTTGGTGGCTGGCAGCATGGTGCGCTTCGTCAGGTGGGGTGGCGACCACAAGGCGTCCTCGGCCCTTTTTCCCGGGGAGGGAGGTGGTGTGGAGACTCCTGGACTCCCCCCTTAGAAAGGCCAGCCCAACCATCACTGGAAAATAATGCTTCTTTTCGGTGGGTCCACCGGCAATGGGTAGGACTAGAGCAGGGGTGCCCAACCCAGGGTCTGTGGCCCGGTGCCGGGTTGTGGCCCGTTCAAAATCGGGTCACAGAAGTGGCGGGCAAGCACACACGTGCACGCGGAGATGCATTTGTGGAAGTGGCACGCCTGTGCAAAACCACCCTTCCCTGCTGCCTCACGCCAGTCCGCTGAGCTGGAGAGGCCTAGAGCAGGGGTCCACAACCCCGGGTCCATGCAACGGCACCAGGCCACGGCGTGCCAGAAACTGCTCCGCACAAAAAGTGAAGTCCCTCCCGTAGGATGCAGGCAGCCTGAGAAACCACGCCCCCTCCGGTCCACGGAAAAACCTGTCTCCATGGAACCGGTCCTCGGTGCCCAAAAGGTTGGGGTCCACTGGTCTAGAGGACTTCGTGATATCCCAGCTGTACTAAGGAAACTCTCTAGGTCTGAGCTCAGGTGGTTCTTGGGTCCTCTCCTGGCCACCACCTGCTCCAGAGAGATCTCTAACCCAGGGACTTTCAAACCCCATGGGGCTATCCTGGCACATGGGAAACAGCAGGAACTTCTTCCTGGATCTACCCTGGACCCTCCTGGGTTTCTCCCCAAGGGCTAGGGTGGCACTGAGGGACAGTCCTGAGTCTGGATCCTCTTCTCCCGAAGGTCTCTGCGGCTGGGATTCCAAATCTCCTTGGATTACTGGTGGACGAACCACGTCATCTTGCGAGGCCTGGATGAGGTACAGTTGCTTGTCAAGCTTTGAAACCAGCCTTTGAAAGTGTTTAGACTCCCAGGGCTCTTCGAACTCGGCCCTTTGATGACTTGTGGACTTCAACTCCCAGAATTCCTCAGCCAGGCACGCGGTTCTGGGAGTTGAAGTCCACAAGTCATCAAAGGGCCAAGTTTGAAGAGCCCCGACTTAACAGAATTAACCGAACCTGTGGACTTCAACTCCCAGAATTCATGGCTGGCTGGGGAATTCTGGGAGTTGAAGTCCACAGATCGTAGAATTCCCAAGGTAGATATTTGGTTATCTGGAGAATTCTGGGAGTTGGAAGTCCACAAGTCATCAAAGGGCCGAGTTTGAAGAGCCCTGCATAATTGCCTGCCCAAGAAGGAGGTGTGTGTGTGTGTGTGTGTGTGTGTGTGTCCCCGTCCACCCCTTCTCCAAAGTGTCAAAACTTTAGAATGAGGATGGCTGCAGCCATTTTTCTCCTTCTCATTCCTAGTGGCGACATAGCACAGAGGGACAGGGATGGCCAGGTGTCAGGCTAAACAAAACAGACTTTCTTGGAAGTTCCCTTGTGGGAACCAAGGTCATCGGCTGCTCCCGAGCTGTGTGGGGAAATGTAATTGCTTGCATAGCCTCAGGGGAGGGAGTTCTAGAATTTGTAATGGGGGATCTATGCATTTCTTCAGACTTGCTGACACACTCGCTATCAATAAACATGTTGAGGAATTTGCAAGCCTCTGAGTTCTGCTTTACTTGTCTCTTGGGCCTTTGATGACTTGTGCCTGGCTGAGGAATTCTGGGAGTTGAAGTCCACAAGTCATCAAAGGGCCACATTTGAAGAGCCCTGGTCTATCGGAACCATGACGCAAAGCACCTGTAGGCAGGAGAAGAAGCAATGGATGGAAACAAATCAAGGAGAGAAGCAACCTGGAACTAAGGAGGAATTTCCTGAGCGTTAGAGTAATTAACCAGTGGAACAGCTTGCCACCAGAAGTTGTGGGGGCTTTTAAGAGGAAATTGGATAGCCATTTGCCCAGAATGGTCTAGGACAGGGGTGGCGAACCTATGGGACGCGTGCCACGGGGCACGTGCGCCATCGCCCCAGAAGGAGGCGGGGCCAGGCTCCTCGCCTCCGCCTGCAGCTGCTGGGCGCCCGTCCATAGCCTCGGTCAGGAAGCCTCCGATGGGGCTCCATCCTCCGCGAGGCTGCAGGCCAAGGACCATGTGAGAAGAAAGAGTCGAGGAAGTGGCTGCACCTCCAAAGGGGGGGAAAAAAGAAAGAAAAAGCTCCAACTTGGCGGAAGGCGGGAGGGAGACCACGAATGTGCAGCTTCACAAAAAGGCGGCTACTCCTTTCTGGGGTTTTTTTCCCCCACACACACACACACACACACACCCTCCGGGGTCGTTCGCCACTTAGGAGCGACCCTCTCTCAGGCTGTGATGGAAAAGTTGTAGCTCAAATTTGCAAAACCAGTTCGGCCTCTTCTACTGACCACCCACTGAAGAAGACTCTGGGATTTCCTCTTCGGAGAAACTTTCCGGAGTTCACTTGTTGCAGGGCAGGGGCGCGCAGTCTAAGCAGACCCCCCCCTTTGAATGTGTTGGGAAGGCAAGCTGTTTGGGGGGGGGCAAAAGAGTTGGACTGTCTTTCCTTCGAGGAAAGATGAGATGACAGCCGGAGAGCAAAGGTTGGGGGGAGCTGAGAAGGTTTTGCTCTACGGGAAGGACTTTTCCTGTGCTTTAAGACTTCTCTGAGCCTTCCTTCTGGATCAAACTTAGGAGGGAGGTGACTTCACTGCGGATTTGCCATTCAAAAACATAAGTTTGGGCCCGTCCCCTTTCTTGTCCTAACGTGGCTGGCAACATGGAGTCCATTTGCGCTTTGCAGAAGCTCGCTGTAGGCAGGGGGAGGAGGACGCGGGCGTTTGCACTTGGGAGAAAGGGAGAGAGAGAGAGAGAGAGAGAGAGAGAGAGAGAGGAAAGGAAGGAAGGAAGGAAGGAAGGAAGGAAGGAAGGAAGGAAGGAAGGAAGGAAGGAAGGAAGGAAGGAGATGGGAATGAGAAACGGAGGCAGGCAAGGAAGGAGTGGACGGGGAAGGAAGGAAGGAAGGAAGGAAGGAAGGAAGGAAGGAAGGAAGGAAGGAGATGGGAATGAGAAAGGGAGGCAGGCAAGGAAGGAGTGGATGGGGAAGGAAGGAAGGAAGGAAGGAAGGAAGGAAGGAAGGAAGGAAGGAAGGAAGGAAGGAAGGAAGGAAGGAAGGAGATGGGAATGAGAAAGGGAGGCAGGCAAGGAAGGAGTGGATGGGGAAGGAAGGAAGGAAGGAAGGAGATGGGAATGAGAAAGGGAGGCAGGCAAGGAAGGAGTGGACGGGGAAGGAAGGAAGGAAGGAAGGAGATGGGAATGAGAAAGGGAGGCAGGCAAGGAAGGAGTGGATGGGGAAGGAAGGAAGGAAGGAAGGAAGGAAGGAAGGAAGGAAGGAAGGAAGGAGATGGGAATGAGAAAGGGAGGCAGGCAAGGAAGGAGTGGATGGGGAAGGAAGGAAGGAAGGAAGGAAGGAAGGAAGGAAGGAAGGAGATGGGAATGAGAAAGGGAGGCAGGCAAGGAAGGAGTGGATGGGGAAGGAAGGAAGGAAGGAAGGAAGGAAGGAAGGAAGGAAGGAAGGAAGGAAGGAAGGAAGGAAGGAAGGAAGGAGATGGGAATGAGAAAGGGAGGCAGGCAAGGAAGGAGTGGATGGGGAAGGAAGGAAGGAAGGAAGGAAGGAAGGAAGGAAGGAAGGAAGGAAGGAGATGGGAATGAGAAAGGGAGGCAGGCAAGGAAGGAGTGGATGGGGAAGGAAGGAAGGAAGGAAGGAAGGAAGGAAGGAAGGAAGGAAGGAGATGGGAATGAGAAAGGGAGGCAGGCAAGGAAGGAGTGGACGGGGAAGGAAGGAAGGAAGGAAGGAGATGGGAATGAGAAAGGGAGGCAGGCAAGGAAGGAGTGGATGGGGAAGGAAGGAAGGAAGGAAGGAAGGAAGGAAGGAGATGGGAATGAGAAAGGGAGGCAGGCAAGGAAGGAGTGGATGGGGAAGGAAGGAAGGAAGGAAGGAAGGAAGGAAGGAAGGAGATGGGAATGAGAAAGGGAGGCAGGCAAGGAAGGAGTGGATGGGGAAGGAAGGAAGGAAGGAAGGAAGGAAGGAAGGAAGGAAGGAAGGAAGGAAGGAAGGAAGGAGATGGGAATGAGAAAGGGAGGCAGGCAAGGAAGGAGTGGATGGGGAAGGAAGGAAGGAAGGAAGGAAGGAAGGAAGGAAGGAAGGAAGGAAGGAAGGAAAGAAGGAGATGGGAATGAGAAAGGGAGGCAGGCAAGGAAGGAGTGGATGGGGAAGGAAGGAAGGAAGGAAGGAAGGAAGGAAGGAAGGAGATGGGAATGAGAAAGGGAGGCAGGCAAGGAAGGAGTGGATGGGGAAGGAAGGAAGGAAGGAAGGAAGGAAGGAAGGAAGGAAGGAAGGAAGGAGATGGGAATGAGAAAGGGAGGCAGGCAAGGAAGGAGTGGACGGGGAAGGAAGGAAGGGAAGGGAAGGGAAGGGAATGAGAAAGAGGGAGGCACCTGACTCTGGGGACGCTGCAGCGGTCATAAGTGAAAAATGGTCATAAGCCACTTTATTCAGTGCCTTTGTAACTTCGAACAGTCACTCAGTTAGCTGTTGTAAGTTGAGGACTACTGTACTTTATCACTTTTTTCCTTTTTTGGGAGGGGGGGTCATCAAGTTTTTGACACCTTGCTAGGCGACTGGGAAGGCCCCGAGTGAGAGTACTGGGATTGCAGCTGCTTTCTTGGAATGGCCTGGGACCCCCAGGTTTTGCAAAGTGAAGTGAAGACGTTGGTTACAGCTTATTAGGAAAGATAAAATAGACAACCAAGAATGCTTTACTGACCATTACTTCGTCCAGATTTTGTATCAGTTGCATCTGCTAGTCCAGGCATTCTGCTTCAGATTTCTGTTATTTTCAGCATCTGGCAAATATGAATGAGTACTTTTCCAACAACCTGTAAAATCCAAGACACCGTACTTTCGTTGTTCAATTCCCCCCTCGTACAGTAGTGGCCAAAATGTTGGAAACCTTTTTGGGAAAAGTGTACAGTAGAAATGCCACCTTTGGTTACGTTTCCACCCATTTTCCTTCGCATCTCTTTAGAACTGTAGCCTCGTTCACTTAATAAATACTATTTTACGTCGCTTTTTGGGCGACCGGTCAACTCTTTGCACCGTGACTTTAATTTCATGACGTTCTACAACAGTGGTTCTCAACCTTTTTAATGCCACGACCGCCAACCGGTCGTAAGTCGAGAACTACCCTACCTTCCCTGCCTGGGAGCGCCGCGCATGTGTAGTGCCGTCCCCTGCGCTGGCCGAGGCATAGCTGGCCCAAGGGAGGTAAGGCACCCGCTGGGCCCCACGCGCGCCAGCAACCCTCCCTGCGCCTGCTGGCCTCCCACCTCCCACCCCTGGCCCTCTTTTACTTACACTTTTAGTAGTTGCTCCGCAGGGAGGGGTGGAAAGTTCCGGAGAGCTCACCTTCGCTGCAGACAACTTGCAGCACCGTTTGCAGACGGGGACTTTTGGCGGGCTCAGCAGGGCAGAGACAGCCTGGACAATTCCTATTGGCTTTTGAAAGCCAATAGAATTAGACTTTATTCAAGAGAGTCCATTCTATTGGCTTTCAAAAGCCAATAGAATAAGAGGGAGTAGCGCAGCTAAGGAAAAGGGGGGAAAAATGGCAGACTGCGTTGTTTGGCGACCCCCGTGAAATGGTCGTTCGACCCCAAATGGGGTCGCGACCCACAGGTTGAGAACTGCTGTTCCAGGTTGCTTCTCTCCTTGATCAGATTCCATCTGTTGCTTCTTGTCCTGCCTTCAGGTGTTTTGGAGAATAGCTTGACTCCCTCTTCTTTGGGGCAGCCCCTGAGGTATTGGAACACGGCTATCATGTCCCCCCTCGTCCTTCTTTTTGTTAAACTAGACATCCCCAATTCCAGCAACCCTTCCTTATACGTTTTAGCCTCCAGACCCCTAATCATCTTTGTTGCTATTCTCTGTCCTTGCTTACCCCAAAAGGGTATGGCCTGGTAGGTGTATTTGTCTGAGCACCTGTCTTTGCTTAGTGCAGAAAAGGGACGAGAGGAAGGCAGTGCAGCGGGGGAGGAGGAGGAGGAGGAGAAATTGCTCCTCAATTGCACATCCAGAGGCAAATTCCAAGGATTAGATCTTTGTAATCCAGGCTGGGGAGGATGGCAACTCCTCTGGAAGATCAGAAATCTCCCTGATGTGCAGATTCTGAGGTTTTGCTTGATAAAGACATCCAGGAAAGAGAAGTCGCTAAACAGGTTCCCGTTTGGGTGTTTCCCTAAAGATATTCTATGTTCTCGGGTGGGTTAGGACATCGGGTATTGTCCTTGCTGTCCTTTCGTGACCCTGCATCCAGGACTCTGCAGGTGACCAAAGAGAGAGGGGTTGTCTGTACGTATTCACAATTGATACTGTCCCCTAATTCCTCGTCATCATCCCAGGATAGCCTGTGGGGGGAGATTCTTGGGAGTGGAGGTGTCCACGCTGCCACCTGCCGTGAGGTCAGATCTGCCGGGAAGGATCTAACCACCTGCTCTCCCTCGCCCGTCTTCCCTGTGGTCAGAACAGCCCGGAGTATGTGGCCGCCGTGTCCAGGTGTCACCAGCGCTCGGCCGAGAGCATCGTCTTCGGGGCCATCCAAAACGGGGGCCTCTACATCAAGCTGGGCCAAGGCCTGTGTTCCTTCTCCTACATCCTCCCCCAGGAGTACGTCAACACGCTGCGCACCTTGGAGGACCGGGCGCTCAGGCGGGGATACACGGAGGTGAGCGGGGCAACTACGGGCTGCTTCTGCTGCAGACTTCAGCAGCAGCTGCGCTTGGGGACCTGGGAGGGGGGATGTCACCAGGTCTTCCTCCCTTTTAGGGCTCTTCCTTGGGTCACCCACCGTCTGCCCCAAAGAAGGGGGGAGTGAGCTGAGGTTTAGTAGGAAAGCGACGTACCTTCTGGTTTCCCACCAGCAGCCACCAAAGCGGCTTCTGTTCCTATGTCGGGAAAACATCCCAGAGTTCCTTGCGGTGTCTTCGTTTCCTTTTTTTCGCCGTTGATTAGATTTGAATCTGTTGCCGGAATTTAGATATTAAATTTACATATTCCAAAAGTCAGTGGGAAGAAACGTCGCCAAATGGGGCAAAGCCCAATCGTTACTTCGCTTAGCTTAGGCTCAATTGTGGTTGTAAGATAAGGTCTGCCTGTAGCCTCCTGGTCGGTCTGTCATAACTTTGAACACCTGCTAAGCAAGTGGCCACAACTCAGACTGGCTTTAACTTAACCCTCTAAATCAGGGGTCCTCAACCTTGGCCACTTTAAGACTTGTGGAATTCTGGGAGTTGAAGTCCACAAGTCTTAAAGTGGCGGGTCCATGCCAGGTGTTTTCATAATGGTTCAGCTTGGTACGAGGCTCCTTCTAGCTGGATGACCTTGAGGCAGCTCCTCAAGGTGGCTCAGCCTCTACTTCCAATTCCCCAACCGTCCCCCATGCCTGCAGTTCATGGCAGTCTGTCATTGCGTAACAGCGGAGCCCAGCAAGCATAAAGTGACAGCTGACACCGATCACAAGTTGCGGACTGCTTGTAGCTCCGCTCTCTTTGCCCTTCCTGAGGGAGGGGTTGGTTCACATACTCCTCCCCTCCGACCACGGCCCTCACTGGCTTCCCGGCCCTTCTGGACCTCAGGTGGACGACCTCTTTCTGGAGGATTTCAGCGCCAAAGCGGACCAGATCTTCCTGGAGTTTGACTACCAGCCCATCGCAGCTGCCAGCTTGGCCCAGGTGCACCGGGCTCGGCTTCAGGACGGCACCCCGGTGGCCGTAAAGGTGCGTCCGGGAGGGCAGGCGAAGCGAGGATGTGTCAGCTTGAAGGATCTAGAGGGGCGCGGGAGTGGCTGAACTACACTTCCCAGCATCCCTTGGGAGTTAGAGCGCAGCAGGTGGTCTTCCTCCTTTCCGATTTCTAGGGGTCTGGCCTTGCTTCCTGCGGGGTGGGGAAGGTGTGGCGCTGGTCCTTTGGGCTACGACTCTCCTCTGGGTCTGCTCCCATCCCCGGGCGATGCATCACCATCTCTGGCTCCCCCGTGCAGGTGCAGTACATCGACCTGAGGGACCGTTTTGATGGGGACATCCGCACCCTGGAATTCCTGCTGTGGGTCGTGGAGCTGATGCACCCCAATTTTGGCTTCAGTTGGGTCTTGCAGGTACCGTGTGGCCCAGCACCTCTCGCCATTGATCTGAGGGAGCTGCTCTCGAACCCGCCTTTTACCCCCCTTCCGCAGCACCCCAAATTTCTTGGCTTGCTTGCCCTTCCAGGCACCCGACTCTGGTGGCAAGGGGGAACCCCCGTATCTGACTCAGGACCCTTTCTGTCTCCCGACACTGAAGGCGGCCTGTTCAGAACAGTTTTGGCAAAATTGGTGAGGAGTGGGTCTAAGGCAGGGGTCTTCTAACTTGGCCCTTGGATGACTTGTGGACTTCAACTCCCAGAATCCCTCAGCCAGGCAAGCTTGGCTCAGCTTGGAAACCTTTCTCTTTTCCCTCAGCATGGCTGACTCAGGAATTCTGGGAGTTGAAGTCCACAAGTCACAAAAGGACCCAGTTTGAAGACCCTTGTCTTAAAGCATCCTGGGATAGGACAGGGGTAGGCCACCTTGACTCTTTTATGACTGGTGGACTTCAACTCCCAGAATTCCTGAGCCAGCACGGCTCAGCTTGGAAACCTCTCCCTTTCCCCTCAGCATGGCTGGCTCAGGAATTCTGGGAGTTAAAGTCCACCAGTCATAAAAGAGCCCAGATTGCCTATCCCTGCTCTAGGCCTAGGCCGCTTTATGACTCGTGGACTTTAACTCCCAGAATTCCAGAGCCAGCATGAGGGAAACTTTGGCCCCTTCATGACTGGTGGACTTCAAGTCCCAGAATTCCTGAGCCAGCATGGGGGAACTATGGCCCCCTCATGACTCGTGGATTTCGACTCCCAGAATTCCAGAGCCAGCATGAGGGAAACTTTGGCCCCTTCATGACTCCTGGGCTTCAACTCCCAGAATTCCTGAGCCAGCATGGCTCAGCTTGGAAACCTCTCCCCTTCCCCTCAGCGTGGCTGGCTCAGGAATTCTGGGAGTTGAAGTCCACCAGTCATAAAAAAGCCAAGGTTGCCTACCTCTGGCCTAGGCCTAGGCCGCTTTCTGACTCGTGAACTTCAACTCCCAGAATTCCTGAGCCAGCATGGCTCAGCTTGGAAACCTCTCCCTTTCCCCTCAGCATGGCTGGCTCAGGAATTCTGGGAGTTGAAGTCCACGAGTCATAAAAGAGCCCAGGTGGCCTACCCTTGGCCTAGGACATCCCCGATTCAGCCTGGCTGCTCCTGAACAGGCTCTGGGTCTCCCCCATGAGCGTCCATGCCGCCTTGCCAAAGGGATCACAGACTGATAGGGCTGGGAGGGACCTTAGAGGTCTTCTAGCCCAGGCCACAGGCAGATCAGCCCTTCTCACTTCCCACTTGCCAAATGTGCCAGGAACGGACACGGCGTCTCCATTCCTAGCTTAGGGGGTCTCTGGGTGGTACCCAGCAATGTTTGGCACCCTGACCTCCCTCCCTCCCTCCCTCTCTCCCCGCTTTGTCTCCTCCCCACCTCCTTCCAGGACCTGAAGGGGACCCTGGCCCAGGAGCTGGACTTTGAGCTGGAAGGTCGCAACGGGGAACGCTGTGCCCAGGAGCTGAAGCACTTCCATTTTGTGGTGGTTCCTCGCGTTCACCGGGACAAAAGCAGCAAGGTGGGTCTGCTGCCCCCTTCGAAGGGGGTCAAGCGCCGGGCTCTTTCCTGCCCAAACGGGTGGTCTTTCTTTCTTTCGGGGCAGGGGCGGGAGGGGGGGGGGCTGTCGTCTCCAACTTTGGGGCCGCTTTTAAGAAAGACTCGTGGACTTCAACTCACAGGATTCCCCAGCCGGCAGTTGAGCCCCCCCCCCAAATTTATGTCACTAAGCAAGGCAAGTCCCCCCCCCCCCGGGAAGGCTGTAAATGGTGATCATCTGGACCCCCCCCCAGGAGATTAACCACACTCGTAAATCCATGCTGGTGGCCAAGTGTCCGTTTTGATCATGCGATCACAGGGATGCTGCCTGCGTCACAAGTGTGGAAAAAAAATGGTCCCTTTTTTCCACCCTGTTATAACTTTCAGTGGTCACTAAAGGCACGTCCGCCTGTCAAGGCAGCCCCCTCCCATCTGCTTCATCATCCATCGCCCATCAAAGACTTTCCCCTGGACGTTAACGGTGGTCATAGGGAGGGAAAGTCAACATCTGGCAGAGGACAGGCATTGCGCGGAGGGTTGCATCATGCCCCAGCATCTGATTGAGAAACAGAGACACCTTTTGAGTGACGCAAATGGATTTGGAAGCTGTCCTGGGTTCGGGTCCAGGGCCTTCGTTCCCCTCCCAGAGGAAGCGGGCAGCATTGGGGTGGGTGGGGGCTGCGTTGACATTGGAAGCTGGAATTGTGGTTTTGGCCCTCTTGCCGTTGAGCTCAGTCAGTGGTTAAAGCATCAGGCTAGATAGGAGGGAGGTCGTGAGTTCAAGTCCTGCCTTAGGCTTAACAGCAGCTTATAGTAATATTATAATTATAATTAGAAGAAGAAGAAGAAGATGATGATAGGTAGATAAAATGCCAAATCCAGTCTGAACATCTGGCTGACTGTGCGATGATCCATAATAAATAATAATAGTAATAGTAATAGTAATAGTAATAATAATAATAATAATAATAATAATGTTGGAAGGGACCTTGGAGGTCATCTAGTCCAACCCCCTGCTCAGCCAGGAAAGCCTATATACCATTTCAGACAAATGGCTGTCTTAAAGACTTCCAGTGCTGGAGCATTCACTGCTTCCGTTCTTAAGCGAATCACTGCAGTTGTTCCACTCCATTCCATTCCATATTTTCTATTCTATTCTGTTCTGTTCTGTTCTGTTCTATTCTATTCTATTCTATATTTCTTATTCCATTCCATTCTACTTTCTATTCTACTTTCTATTCTATTATTATTCTATTCCCTATCCTATCCTATCCATGCAAACAGTTCAGATCTGGGTCATAGGTACCTCCCCCTGTACATCCATCAGGACCTCAAACGGACGCTAAGCAAGGGGTCGTTAAGTCAAAGGCTGATTGTATTTGACACAGCTCTGAGGCTGTGGGGCCACTTGGCCATTTGGGGCCTGGGGCTTCTGCTCACATGTGGCATTTATCCACCTGGATGACTTTCCCACTGACCGCAGTGCTACGGAAGCTCCTGTACCGCAGCCTTTCCTAATCTCCCTTCCCTTCTCTCCCCGTGCTTAGCGGGTCCTGACTGCCGATTTCTACGAAGCCTGCAAAATTAACGACCTGGAGGGGCTCCTGAGGCAGGGCTTGAGCCCCAAGGACGTGAGTCTCGGGCAGGGGGGGATCTGGGGGAGGGGCGTAGAAGGTCGGGTGTCGCCGTTGGGCCATGCCTGCCGCCGTGAAGCTGATTGTTTTGGTTGGGGATCATCGGCTCGGATGAGTCCTTTGGGGGGCCTTGCGCAGCTTCTCTCCTAGCCAGCCCTGATGATGTTCCCTAGTTGGTTTGTGAAACGTATGCAAAGAAGGCAACCAAGGGACCCCACGGTCCTTCTCCCCCTCCTCCCCCTCCTCCTCTCCACAAACCCCACTCTCTTCTAGTACTGATGATGTTCCCTAGTTGGGTCATGAAACGTCTGCAGGAGAATCACCCAGCTGAGAGAGCCCCAAGGAGACCTGCCTCGTGAGGGAGAACCTGTCTCTGAGCAAAGCCATGGCCTTTGCTTTCTCCCCTTTCAGAGACCCCTCTCCTCTCTCTCTCCCTCCCCCCCTCCCTCCCCCCCTCCCTCCAGGCAGCGGAGAAGCTGATCAAGGTATTTGCCGAGCAGATCTTCTTCACCGGATTCATCCATGCGGACCCTCACCCCGGAAACGGTAGGAGAGACTGCCCAGAGCCAAGGATTTATTTATTTTATTTAGCCTATGGCATATCATACATGGACTTGCAATCTCTCTCTCTCTCTCTCTCTCTCTCTCTCTCTCTCTCTCTCTCTCTCTCTCTCATCTATCTATCTATCTATCTATCATCTATCTATCTATCATCTATCCATCTCTATCTATCTCTATCTATTATCTCTCTATCATCATCTATCTATCATATCTATCTATCTCTCTCTCTCTCTATCTATCTATCTCTCTATCTATCTGTCTATCTATCTATTAACATTTCCCCTAGATCACGGGTTGGCAACCCGCGGCTCCAGAGCTGCCTGTGGCTCTTTGTGTCGTCTCCTGCGGCTCCGGAGCCTCCTCCTCCCCTCCCCCTTCCCCTTCTTCCTCCTGCTGCCCCCCCCCCTGGCTTCAGTCCCAGCTGGGGCGGCAGTGGTGGCAGGGGCATCGCTTCGTGGGCCATTCCCAGGCCGCCGAGCCCACTGCATGTCTGCCCGGGACGGGTGGCAGTCCTGGCTGGGGTGGCGGCGGCGGCAAAGGGGGAGGGAGAGGGAGAGAGGAAAGAAATAGAAAGAGGGAGACGGGAGAAAGAGGAAAGAAAGAGAAAGGAAAGAGGAAGAAAGAGAAAGGGAGAGGAAAGAGGAAAAGGAGCGGGGGAGAGAGGAAAGAGGGAGAAAGGAAAGAAAGGGAGAAAGAAAGGGAGATGAAAGAAAGGGGGAGGGAGAGGGAGAGAGGAAAGAAATAGAAAGAGGGAGACAGGAAAGAAAGGGAGAAAGAGAGGAAAGAGAAAGTAAAGAGGAAGAAAGAGAAAAGAGAAAGGGAGAGGAAAGAGGAAAAGGGAAAGAGGGAGAAAGGAAAGAAAGAGAAAGGGAGAAAGAGAAAAGAGAAAGGGAGATGAAAGAGGGAGAGAGGAAAGAAAGGAAAGAGGAAAGTAAGGAAAGGGAGAAAGAGAAAGGGAGAAAGAGAAAGGGAGATGAAAGAAAGGGGGAGGGAGAGGGAGAGAGGAAAGAAATAGAAAGGGAGACGGGAGAAAGAGGAAAGAAAGAGAAAGGAAAGAGGAAAAAAGAGAAAGGCAGAGGAAAGAGGAAAAGGGAAAGAGGGAGAAAGGAAAGAAAGAGAAAGGGAGAAAGAGAAAAGAGAAAGGGAGATGAAAGAGGGAGAGAGGAAAGAAAGGAAAGAGGAAAGTAAGGAAAGGGAGAAAGAGAAAGGGAGAAAGAGAAAGGGAGATGAAAGAAAGGGGGAGGGAGAGGGAGAGAGGAAAGAAATAGAAAGGGAGACGGGAGAAAGGAAAGAAAGAGAAAGGAAAGAGGGAAAAAAGAGAAAGAGAGGAAAGAGAAAAAGGGAGGGGGAGAGAGGAAAGAGGGAGAAAGGAAAGAGAAAGGGAGAAAGAAAAGAGAAAGGGAGATGAAAGAAAGGAAAGGGAGAAAGAAAAGAGAAAGGGAGATGAAAGAAAGGTGGAGGGAGGGGGGAGAGAGGAAAGAGAAAGGGAGGAAAGAAAGGGAGAAAGAGAAAGGAAAGAGGAGAAAAGAGAAGGGGAGGGGGAGAGAGGAAAGAAAGGAAAGAGGAAAGAAAGAGAAAGGGAGAAAGATGAAAGGAAAGGGAGAAAGGAAAGAAAGGGAGAGGGAGAAGAAAGGGGGAGAGAGTAAAGAGAGAAAAGAGGGAGAAAGGAAAGAGAAAGGGAGAAGAAAGGAAAGAAAGGGAGGGAGAGAGAAGAAAGGGAGAGGAAAGAGAGAAAGGGGGAAGCGCAAGTGCCTCTCTCTCTCTCTCTCTCTCTCACAAACACACACACACACACACAGAGACACACACACACACACACACACACACACACACACACACGGCCCGCACTGAGTGGGGGAAGAAGACTGGCAGGGAGGGAGGGACAGAGAGAGAGAGACCCTTTGGATATCTGAAATGAAGATAACACTGCAAATATCCTTTTATATACCATATATATAATAAAGGTAAAAAAGGACATCTGCAGTGTGTTATCTTCTTTTCAGATATCCAAAGGGTTTTGCGTCTCCCAGTGCTTTGTTTTTGGTGGGAAACGGGTCCAAGTGGCTCTTTGAGTGTTTTGGGTTGCCTACCCTGCCCTAGATTAAAAAGACTCAATAAAATAGGAATGGTAAATGAACTAGGTTCAAACATCAGAAGCTGGACCAGTAGATGCCCTCAGCTTACCGTCGGACGCGATGTGAGGTACAGTTGGACGTGGGACCTCACTGTCGCTCTGGGGGGAGGATACAGTGCCCCATGTATATTTAGAGCCAAGGAATCGAAGCCCCAAAGGCTGAATGGGAAGCCGTGGGCTGCGCCAGCGGATGCTCTGACACCCGGTGGAGCTGGGAGGTGGGCAGCCAGTTGGGGGATCAGGTCAGCTGGCAGGATCGTCATTGGTTTGGTGTGTGAATCTGGGCACTCTGATGGAGACGCGTGTGTGAACTGGCCAGGCTGAATGCAGAGACTCACTTTCCGATAAAGGAGAATCTGTGTAGCGCAGCCTTGCCATGAGGGCTCCTTGGTGCTCTCTGAGCTGGGTGGTTTCCTGCAGACGTTTCATGACCCAACTAGGGAACATCATCAGTGCTAGAAGGGAGGAAGAGGAGGGGGGAGGAGGAGGGGGAGGAAGGAAGGAAGGAAGGAAGGACGGACGGACTGTGGGGTCCTTGGTGCTCTCTGAGCTTGGTGATTTCCTTGCAGACGTTTCATGACCCAACTAAATAACATCATCAGTGCTAAAGAGGGGGGTGAGGTTCATCATCATAATCATGGTGATGTCATCTAGTTGAATCACGAAGAAAAGCACCAAGCTCAGAGAGCACCAAAGTTTCCACAGTCGTCCTCCTCCTCCTCCTCCTCCTCCTCCTCCTCTCCACAGACCCCACACCCTACTAGCACTGATGATGCATGCACAGTGCTGCCCCCCTGCGCCGTGCATGCGTGGTGCTGCCCCCTGCGCCGGCTGAGGCATAGGCTGCCGCCCGTTTGGGGCGGCGGCAGGCAGGCCCAGGTGCTCCTGGGCGGCACGGCGGCGACGGTGCAGGGCGACCACGGGCTGGGCCACCAGCTGGCCCAGCCCAAGGGAGGTAAGACACCCACCGAGCCCCACGGGCGCCAAAAACCCTCGCTGTGCCCGCCGCTGCCCCGCTAGCCTTGCCTTCACTGCCGCCCGTTTGGGGTGGCGGCAGGCAGGCCCAGGTGCTCCTGGGCGGCCGCAGCACCAAGAGCGCAGGGCGACCACCGGCTGGGCCACCAGCTGGCCCAGCCCAAGGGAGGTAAGCCACCCGCTGGGCCCCACACGCGCCAAAAACCCTCCCTGCACCCGCCGGCCCCCCACCTTCCACCCCTGGCCCTCTTTTACTTACACTTTTAGTAGTTGCTCCGCAGGGAGGGGTGGAAAGTTCCGGAGAGCTTGCCTTTGCTGCAGACAACTTGCAGCACCGTTTGCAGACTGGGACTTTTGGCGGGCTCAGCAGGGCGGAGACAGCCTGGACAATTCCCATTGGCTTTTGAAAGCCAATAGAATTAGACTCTGTTCAAGAGAGTCCGTTCTATTGGCTTTCAAAAGCCAATAGAATAAGAGGGAGTAGCACAGCTAAGGAAAAGGGGGAGGGAAATGGCGGACTGCGTTGTTTGGCGACCCCCGTGAAATGGTCGTTCGACCCCAAATGGGGTCGCGACCCACAGGTTGAGAACCGCTGCCTTAAAGAATCTTTATTCGAGCAGCATAGCATCGGCTCGTACATAGGCAAAGCCAAAATCTGAGTTCCCCTCCCCTGAGCACATAGCATCTAGCACAGCGGTTCTCAACCCTTTCCGGGGCTCAACCCCGGCCCGCATCGTGCATGTGCGGCGCGACGGCCCGCATCGCAAAGGGGGAAAAAAATGGCCGACCAAAAAAAAAAATGGCCGACCCCCCAAAAAATGGCAGGCCCACATCGCGCATGCGGGGCGCGACGGCCCACATTGCAAAAGGGGAAAAAATGGCCAACCAAAAAATTTTTTTTAAAAAATGGCCGACCAAAAAAAAAATGGCGGACTGCGGTGTTTGGCGACCCCCGTGAAATGATCGTTCGACCCCAAATGGGGTCGCGACCCACAGGTTGAGAACGGCTGATCTAGCACAATTCCCTCCCCTAATTAACAGTCATAAATCACATTCTCCAACTAGTTTGAAATGCAGGCTTTCCCTCCAGTTCTTCAACCCGCCATTTCTTATCATCTCTTATTTCAAAAAAAAACCTTGGTTCTCACACTAGTTACAATATTGTTATGCCTGACTAAACTCCCATGTACATTCCTCCTACTCTGCCCCCCCCCCAGTATCCTCTAATTCTAACTCTAATTCTAAGAGTAAAACATAAAAAGGAAAATGGCTGCATCTCCATCTGTTGCCAAAGCAAGAACATCCAATGTTAGCAGCGTTGACATTACACAGAACCAGATCAAAGAGCCCGGATGGATGGATGGGGAGCCAGGCGGGCTTTAAAGGGAATTTCCGGGGGGGGGAGGGAAATTGGGGAGGGGAATGCTTCATCTCCAGACAGGACTGCATTGAGCTGCCCTCTCCCCCCTCCCCCCCCCCCGTTCCTCATTCCTGTCTTGCAGTGCTGGTACAGAAGGGCCCAGACGGCAAAGCGCAGCTGGTTCTCCTGGATCACGGCCTATACGAGGTCCTTCGTGAGAAGTAAGGATCGTGGTGTGTGTGTGTGTGTGTGTGTGTGTGTGTGTGTGTGTGTGTGTGTATCAGGCAGGAGCATCCCCTTTGGTGTACAAGCACCCTCTGAGTAGCAGCCTCAGGCTGTCCCCCACTGACAACGGTTCACTTAGTGACTGTTTGAAGCAGCAACGGCACTGAAAAAAGGAGACTTAACGTCCGTTTTTCACACTTAAGGACGGTTGCAGCATCCCGCGTGGTCAGAATTCGGACGCTTGGCCACTGGTTCACATTTATGACGGTTGCTGTGTCCCGGAATCAGGTGATCCCCTTTTGTGACCTGGCAAGCAGAGTCAACGGGGACACCGGGTTCATGTAACCCCCCCGGGTTACTAAGTTAGTAACCGTGGCGAGAAAAACGGGGCAAAACTCTACTCAAAAGCTGTCTGGCTTAGCCAGGCGAATTCCGGGCTGGTGGTCGTATCTGGACTTACCTGCCGACCAGGAGGCTTGCCGTCCACCGGAGATTGGCCACAACGTCCTGCCAAATTGTGAGGAGGGGTCTGCAGGGATTGTCATTGCTCAGGAATGTGGTCGCCTGGCATTGCGCTTTTAAGACTGCGT
Source organism: Bothrops alternatus (assembly GCA_034064705.1). Lineage (NCBI taxonomy): Eukaryota > Metazoa > Chordata > Lepidosauria > Squamata > Viperidae > Bothrops > Bothrops alternatus. The sequence continues at coordinate 46,341 of JARGCV010000624.1, forward strand.
CAGCCTGGGAGGGGAGTGGGATATTCCGCTCCCAATGGCCATCATAACTTGAGGACAACCTGCAGCTGCCTCCTGGACCCCACGAGGGTCTGCAGCTGCGTCGCCTCCTTCCCTCCCCCGGCCGACAGCTCTTCTCTGTGCTCTCTCTCTCTCCCCCCCCCCAGGGAACGAGGCGCTTTGTGCAAGCTCTGGCGCGCTCTCATCCTGCGGGACGACCACTCCATGCGGCTCCACTCCCAGCAGCTGGGTGTCAAAGGTGAGGAGGGGGCCGGGGCGTCTGCAAAAGGGGGATTCATTGGGGTTGGTTGGGGAAGAGGCATCAGGTGGATCCCGTCGGGGGAGGGGGGGAGATCTGGCTGGGTTTCTTGCAATGGCTCCAGAAATGGCTTTGCCCAGGAGGAGAGGATCCCTCTGTTCTGGGGGGAATTGGGATGGGGGGGGGGAAGAATCGGCACTTCCGAATTGGTTGCCCTGCTTGCAAGGCATAAAGGAGAGTCTTTGTAGCTTGGGATTGAAGTGTGTGTGTGTGTGTGGGGGGGTCCCTGGTGCTCTCTGAGCTGGGCGGTTTCCTTGCAGACGTTTCATGACCCAACCAGGGAACATGATCAGTGCTAGAAGAGAGAGGGGTTTGCTTCTAACACTCCTTTGTAACGCTGATATTACCTATTATGGTAATGAAAGGTCTGCAAGAAATCAAACCAAGCACTGAGGATGCTGTAGTCCTCCTCCTCCTCCTCCTCGCAAATCCTCCTCCCTTCTAGCACTGATGGTGTTACCTACTCAGGCAATGAAACGTCTGCAAGAAAAACCCCAGGCTCCGAGCGCACCCGGGACCCCTCGCTTGCAACCCACTTCCAGTTGCCCCTCAATGCCTTTCTGGCCTGGTGACGGAGGAGGGGGGTCTCCATTCCTGACTGCCCCTTTCTCCTTCCCCCCCCTGCCCCAGCCCAGGATTACTTCCTCTTCTGCGAAATGCTGCTCCAGCGGCCCATCAACATGGCGGAGCTGGCCATGTCCAACGTCCTGAACCAAGCGGAGACCGCCTACATGCGTGACATGGCTAAGTACCGCTTCGACTGCATCATGCGGGTGCTGAGGGACCTGCCCCGCTCCATGCTGCTCGTCTTCCGGAACATCAACACCGTGCGGAGCATCAATGTGGCACTGGGGGCTCCCGTGGATCGCTACTACCTCATGGCCAGAAGGTGGGAGCCACAAGCAGCGGGCAGAAGCCGCCTTTCCCAATAAAATAGGTGGACTTCATCTCCCAGAATTCCCCAGCGGGCTATTCATTTTTATTTTTTCACTTGGGAAGCTATTTTTTCCCACTTGGCTGGAGTCAAGATCTATTACATCGACCGCATTCCCACCGTCTATTAAGACAGCTACTTCTCTAGTAAGAAAGTTACAACAATGTGATAAAGTAGTCTAGCCACATCTGTTCTTGGTTGAATGTTGGTCAATCCTCGCTGGCTGGGGGATTCTGGGAGTTGACCTCCACCCATCTTTAATCAGGAAGCTGGCTGGGGGGATTCTGGGAGTTGAAGTCCACCCATCTTTAATCAGGAAGCTGGCTGGGGGATTCTGGGAGTTGAAGTCCACCCATTTTTAAGCAGGAAGCTGGCTGGGGGGATTCTGGGAGTTGACCTCCACCCATCTTTAATCAGGAAGCTGCCTGGGGGATTCTGGGAGTTGAAGTCCACCCATCTTCAGAATGTTGAGAAATACTGTTCTAAAGTTTCGCAAAACTTTGATTTATTTGGGAGGATCTTTGTTATTAGCAGACGCCCCATCCTTGGCGAAGTGACTCCTGGGCCACCTTCAAGACCTCAAGTGGAAGTACAAGTTATCCGGCTGGGGGAGCCTTTGCCCCAGGGGACATTTGGATTGCCCGTAGAGCCAGCCATCTCTGCTCTGAGACGGAGAGGGGGTGCAATTGGGGGGCCGCAAGAGCGGCCCCTAGGAGTCCCTGGCAGGGGGGGCTGGGGGGCCACGAGATGGATCCCGTAGGGTGAGCCTGGGAAGGTGGGTTGAAATCTGCTCCTGTCTCGGTGGGAAGAAGGGGCAAAGAGGCCAGAGAAAAGAGTGGGGGGGGGAGGCTGTGGTTGCCCAGCTCCCCTGGACCCTCTCTTCCCACCAAACAGAATGACAGTTGGGAGGGACCCTGGAGGTCTTCTAGTCCAACCCCCCCCTTTTCAAGCAGAAGACCCTTTACCCTTCCAGACAAATGGTTCCCCAATCTCTTCTTGAAAATGGAGCACCCACAAATTCTGAAGGCAACCTGCCTTCCACTGGCTCATTAGCAGAATAGCAGAATTGGGAAGGGACCCTGGAGGTCTCCTAGTCCAGCCCCCTGCTCAAGCAGGCGACGGGCTACCGTTTCAGAGAGCGGTTCAATCGGAATAGAGCTGGAAGGGACCTGGGAGGTCTTCTAGTCCAGCCCCCTGCTCAGGCAGGAGACCCTAGGTCTGTCTGTCTGTCTGCCTCCCTCCTTCCTCAGCGCGGTGAAATGCTGGAGCCGCACGGTCAGCCAGAGGTCCGGCGTCCTGGCCAACTTCTTCCTCGTCCGGTGGGTCCGTGCTCTTTGGGACAGCCTTGTGTTCGAGTTCACTCTCAGGTAAGGGGAAAAGGCAGGTAGGCCTCGGTTTAACAGCCCTAACGGAGCCGGTCAAGCACAGTCCGGTGCGACGAGTCGAAAAGCGAGTTAGGACAACTTCACAGCCGTCATTAAGTGAAGCTGTCATTGGATCTCATAAATTGCAACCGCTTGATTGAGGGGTGCTGCCGTAAGAGGCTGCTCAGAGCAAGGGGGGGGGTCCCAACTAGGCCACTTGAAGACCCGTGCTGGCTGGGGAATTATGGGAGTTGAAGTCCACGGGTCTTCAAGTTTGGACACCGCTCCTCTAGAGAGTCACCCCAAACAGTGAGATGGCTGGTATATAAGTTTCATCAATTAAAAAAAAAATTAAATTAAAATGGGGATGGTTGCAGAGCGGCCCAAAACCCGGTCATCTTACCGTGGTGGTGGAGGAGAGAGAGGTTGGCCCTTCAGTGCAGATAGTCCTCTACTTATGACCGGAGCCGAACCCAACGTCTCCGTCGTTAAGTGAGACATGGGTGAAGACGTTGGTTTGCCCCGCTTTTTGGCCTTTCTCGCCCCAGCCGCTCGGCGAATCGCTGCATTCGTCCAGATGGCTGGGAATCAAAACCGGCTCCCTCCATTGCTCGCCAGACGGTCGCCAAAGGGGATCACGTGACACGCACACACACACACACACAGACACAACCGGGACGCCGCCTGACCGTTGTAAATAGGAGTCTGTTTGCCAAGCCTCCGAATTTTGATCACGTTGACCCTGGGGGGGGGGATGTGGCGATGACGGTTGTTAAGTGGGAAAGCCGGTCCCAGCCGCCTTTTCCCAGTGACGTCGTAACTCTGAACAGTCGCCATATATGAACCGTTGTAAATGGAGGACTGCTTGTAACTGGGTGGGAAGTAGGTTTCTGGTCTGGTGGTGACTCTACTACAGGGGTTCTCAACCTTGGCCACTTTAAGACTTGTGGACTTCAACTCCCAGAATTCCTCAGCCAGCAAAGCTGGCTGAGGAATTCTGGGAGTTGAAGTCCACAAGTCTTAAAGTGGCCAAGGTTGAGAACCCCTGCTCTACTAAGTGGAGTAAACAAGCTGGGGACAGTTCTGCATGTGCCAAAATGGGGGTGGGTCTCCTGCCCTTTTAACTCCTCCCCTTCTTTCCCAAACTATGAAGTGCCTCCACCCACCCACTCTCTTCTTTCTCTCCCCCCCCCCCCAGGATGCAGGTCACCTCCATGAAGCTAACCAGGTCCTTGTTGCAACTCCTGGTTTACGTCGGCTTCTTGAAGACCAGTGAGGAGCAAGCGGAACTCTATGACCTACTCCAGGCCTGAACCTGGAAAGGCCCGGAAAATGCCCGGGTGCCCAGCCCGACGGCGGGCTCCCTCCAGAGGAACCGATACTTGGCTCTGCACGGTGAAGCGGGGGGGACATTTGAGGAAGCCCCCCCCTCTTCCTGGAGCAGAGCCTGACTGAGGGTTTTTTTTTTAAAATTAGTTCAGAAACTTGAATAAGGGGCAACTCGCCATATTTAACTTAAAAGAACCAGCCAGAAACCGTCCTGCTGTTTAAGTAGCTGGGGGGTGGGGGGGTGTTTTTGACTCTTTTCTTTCCAAATCCATGGAGAAGGGGGGGTTTCTCTGGAGCCCACTCCCCGTTTTGTTCTGGGGTCTTCCAACGGGGCCCTTGGATGACTTGTGGACTCCAACTCCCAGAATTCCTCAGTCAGGCAGGTGTTGGAAGACCCCTGCATAAGAACCTGCCCCCCCCAAAAGGAGCCCAGAATTCAGTGCCTGGCTGAGGAATTCTGGGAGTTGAAGTCCACAAGTCATCCAAGGGCCAAGTGGGAAGACCCCTGCTTTAGGGGATGGCGAGAGGCAGTGGCTGGGCTAAAGGTGGAACCCTTGGGAGCCCCGGAAGAGCCCCAGGCCGATGAATGGGGAGCAAGGGGTCCAATAATCGGAGCGGAGGGGTGGGTGTTGGGGCATAAACCATGTGCCCCCCCCAGCTATCCGGAGTGGTAACGCTGGCTCAACTCTGGACCTAGCTAGGCTCCTGAGTCCCACCAGATGAGGAAGGTTTCCTATTGTAGCTGCATTAAAAAAGCTTAAAAGCTCTTCCTGGCCTGCTTTCCTGCAACTACCCAACAAAGGAGAATCTCTGTAGCACAAGGGTTGAAGGGGGGGGTCCCTGGTGCCCCCTGAGCTGGCTGGTTTTCTTGCAGACGTTTCATGACCCAACTAGGGAACATCGTCAGTGAAAGAAGGGGGTGGGGCTTGCAGGGAGGAGGAGGAGTATGGGGTCCCTGGTGCTCTCTGAGTTGGGTGGTTTCCTTGCAGACGTTTCATGAACCTACTAGGGAACATCATCATTGCCAGAAGGGAGTTGGGTTTGCAGAGAGGAGGAGGAGGAGGAAAAAGAAAGAAGAAGGAGAAGAAGGAGAAGAAGAAGAAGAAGAAGAAGAAGAAGAAGAAGAAGAAGAAGAAGAAGAAGAAGAAGAAGAAGAAGAAGAAGAAGAAGAAGAAGAAGAAGAAGAAGAAGAAGAAGAAGAAGAAGAAGAAGAAGAAGAAGAAGAAGAAGAAGAAGAAGAAGAAGAAGAAGAAAAAAGACTGTGGAGTGCTTGGTGCTCTCTGAGCAGGGTGATTTCCTTGCAGACCTTTCATGACCCAGCTAGGGAACATCTCAGCGGCTTTCGATACCATTGACCATGGTATCCTTCTGCACCGACTGGGGGGGTTGGGGGTTGGGGGCACTGTTTTGCAGTGGTTCACCTCCTACCTCACTGGTCGGTCACAGTCGGTGTTGGCGGGGGGTCAGAGGTCGACCCCTAGGTTCCTCCCTTGTGGGGTCCCTCAGGGATCGGTCCTCTCCCCTCTGCTGTTTAATATCTACATGAAACCACTGGGTGAGATCATCCGACAACACGGGGTGAGATATCATCAGTATGCTGATGATACCCAGCTTTACATCTCCACCCCGTGTCATTTCAGTGAAGCAGCGGAAGTGATGTGCCGATGTCTGGAGGCTGTTAGGGTTTGGATGGGTGCCAACAGGCTCAAACTCAACCCCGACAAGACGGAGTGGCTATGGGTTCTGCCTCCCAAAGATAATTCAATCTATCCGTCCATCAGCCTGGGGGGGGAGCTTTTGACCCCCTCGGAGAAGGTCCGCAACTTGGGCGTCCTCCTCGATCCACAGCTAAACTTGGAACATCATTTTTCGGCTGTGGCGAGGAGGACATTTGCCCAGGTTCGCCTGGTGCACCAGTTGCGGCCCTATTTGGACCGGGAGTCTCTGCTCACAGTCACTCATGCCCTTATCACCTCGAGGCTCGACTACTGCAATGCTCTCTACTTGGGGCTACCTTTGAAAAACGTTCGGAGACTTCAGGTAATGCAGAATGCAGCCGCGCGAGCAGTGTTGGGCCTGCCCAGAAATGCCCACATCTCAGCATCACTCCGTGAGCTGCATTGGCTGCCTATTGGTCTCCGAACGCAATTCAAAGTGTTGGTTATGACCTATAAAGCCCTACATGGCATCGGACCAGGTTACTTACGAGACCGCCTGCTGCCTCACGAAACCCAGCGACCGGTTAGGGCCCACAGAGTCGGCCTTCTCCAGGTCCCGTCGGCTAGACAGTGTCGCCTGGCGGGGCCTAGGGAAAGGGCCTTTTCTGTTGCGGCCCCGGCCCTCTGGAATCAACTCCCCCCGGAGATCCGTATCGCCCCCACCCTCTCCGCCTTTCGTAAACTACTAAAGACCCATCTCTGCCGGCAGGCCTGGGGCGGTTGAAATCTTGCCCCTAGCCAGTGTATGTCTGTGTGTATGTTTGCTGAATGAATGGTTCTTAATTTAGGGGTTCTTCTTTTTATATATTTATTTTTATAAATGTACTATTTAGTTTGTATTGGATTTCTATTTATGCTGTAAGCCGCCCTGAGTTCCCGGAATAGGGCGGCATAGAAATTTAATAAATAATAATAATAATAATCATCATCAGGGCTAGATGGAAGCAGAGTTGGCGAGGAGGGAGAGAGGACTGTAGAGCTCCTTGGATGCCTTCTTGCAGATATTTCATTGCCCCCCTGGGTAATAGCCTCAGTGCTAGCAAGGAGTGGGATTTTTGCACTTTCTAGCACTGAGGATGTTCCCTAGTTGGGTCATGAAACATCTGCAAGAAAACAGGCAAGCTCAGAGAGCACCAAGGACCCCACAGTCCTCCTCCCTCCCACAGACCCCACCCTCTTCTAGCACTGAGGATGTTCCCTAGTTGGGTTATGAAATGTCTGCAAAAAAAACCCCACCCATCTCAGAGAGCACCAAGGACCCCACAGTCCTTTCCTCCTCCTCTTCCCCTCCACAAGCTCCACTCCCTTGTAGCACTGATGATGTAACCTAGTTGGGTCCTGAAACGTCTGCAAGGAAACCACCCAGCTCAGAGGGCACCGGGGACCCTTCACGTTCTGCAGCTCTTCTGCCATTGTGTGATTAACTGGCTTTTTGTGCAAATGGGGAGGAAAAGCACACACTTCCCCCTCCCAGACCCCCTTCCCCCCCCCCCCGAGCAACTGCCCTTGCCTACACAGAGGGCTTGCCCTTCCCCCAGGAACCTGCAGTGTTGGCAATTTCAGGCCCTCCCCGTTTACTACACAGGCTCCAGCCGAACCAGGCGCGCCAAACGTGGTTTCTGCCCCTTTCCACTCTTGGAGCAAAGCAATATTGGCTTTGGGCTCGGCTCTTTTACGACTCGTGGACTTCAACTCCCAGAATTCCTGAGCCAGCCATGCTGAGGGGAAAGGTTTCCAAACTGAGCCATGCTGGCTGTGGAATTCTGGGAGTTGAAGTCCACCAGTCATAAAAGAGCCAAGGTTGAAGACTCCTGTCTTAAATCTAACAAACAAAATGGAGGCTGGCTGAGGAATTCTGGGAGTTGAAGTCCACGAGTCATAAAAGAGCCAAGATTCCCCACCCCTGGTCTAGGCCAAGGGTAGGCCACCTGGGCTCTTTTATGACTGGTGGACTTCAACTCCCAGAATTCCTGAGCCAGCCACGCTGAGGGGAAAGGGAGAGGTTTCCAAGCTGAGCCATGCCGGCTCAGGAATTCTGGGAGTTGAAGTCCATGAGTCATAAAGCAGCCTAGGCCTAGGCCAGGGGTAGGCAACCTGGGCTCTTTTATAACTCGTGGACTTCAACTCCCAGAATTCCTGAGCCAGCCACGCTGAGGGGAAAGGGAGAGGTTTCCGGCTCAGGAATTCTGGGAGTTGAAGTCCATGAGTCATAAAGCAGCCTAGGCCTAGGCCAGGGGTAGGCAACCTGGGCTCTTTTACGACTCGTGGACTTCAACTCCCAGAATTCCTGAGCCAGCCACGCTGAGGGGAAAGGGAGAGGTTTCCAAGCTGAGCCAGGCTGGCTCAGGAATTCTGGGAGTTGAAGTCCACCAGTCATGAAAGGGCCAAAGTTTCCCTCATGCTGGCTCAGGAATTCTGGGAGTTGAAGTCCACGAGTCGTAAAAGAGCCAAGGTTGCCTACCCCTGGCTTTGGGTAACCTGGTTTGGCTGACCGGCTGCTCCTGGAGAGAAAGCGAGTGCTCATCCCCCCCCCCCAAGCAACCAGGAGGAGAATGCAAATAGCTGCCTGACCAGGTTCCAAACAAAGAATTCCTTCCACTCCGGAAGCCAGAATCAAGATTGTCTATTGAGCTTCTCCCGTCCTCCAAATCGTGGTTGTCCCAAAGGCAGCTGGCCTTTCCTTGTTTTTTCCTCAAAAGACCTTTCGCTTCTCCTCCTCCTCCTCCTCCAAGACGCTTCTTCCGTTCTGGATGAATGTGGAAAGATGATGACATCCTTCCGTTCCCCACCGTTCAGCCAGAACAGAGGAAGCTTCTTGGAGGAGAAGTGAAATGTCTTCAGGGAAAAAGAAAAGTCCTGCTTCCTTTTGCAAAAGCATGCTTGGAGATGGTTTCCTTCCTTCCCTGGAACCGTTTCCTCCCCTCGAGGGCAGATTTAGATCAGGGGGGTCCGTTACTCACACGTACCCCCGCCACAAACTGGTATTTGTGAGACCCCCCCCAGCACAGTGATGGCGAACCTTTTAGAGATCGAGTGCCCAAACTGCAACCCAAAACCCACTTATTTATCGGTGGTTGCCGGGTGGGCGTGGCTGTGGTGGTCATGGCAGAGTGGGTGGGTGTGGCCAAGGTGGGCGTGATCACCTCGATGGTGCTCATGGGGAGGGACGCCTGTGGGGGCCAGCCACAGTTGGGGGAGATCCAGGGGGTCTCTGGCAGGTGGGGCGGTGGGCAGGAGGCTCGCCCTGCAGGATGCCATTGTCACAGGGTAAGGTGAGGCAGGGGCCAGGGAGGCTGCTGCCTGATACCATTGGCCCCCACACACAGAGGCCAGCGAGCGCATGGGGGCTGGGATGCATCCGGCCACGTGGGACCTCGGCAACTTAGCGGGCAGCTGGTTGAAGAGGGACGGTTGCCATCTCCGGGACATGGTGTGCGTGCCCACAGAGAGGGCTCCGAGCGGCGCCTCCGGCACCCGTGCCACAGGTTCGCCACCCCTGCCCCAGCACTTAATTCACTCCCCATACAGCGGACCAGTCACCACCACTTTGTCGTTTCTTTGCAAATCCTTAACGTTTTATACAAATCTTGTATGGACGGTTTTCTATCAAAAACAAACACCAAACACAACAAGGAATGTGGCAACTTGGGGAGAAGATGCGGCATGTCAAAACGCCTCCACTGCAGCCAAGGCAGGACACCCTAGAAATGGGCGGTGACGCGATCGATCTCCAGCAGGTCTTCCAGGATCTGTTGGAGGGGAGGAGGAAGAAGGTGTGAGGAAGCTGGGAGGTCTACGGAAGTTCTCCGTCATCCAGGTCACAGCCGTCCCAAAGGTGCTTTTTCCAGGAGGCTACTGGACTTAATTGGAATAATTAATAATAAATAATAATAAAGTTGGAAGGGACCTTGGAGGTCATCTAGTCCAACCCCCTGTTCAGGCAGGAAACCCTACACCATTTCAGACAAATGGCTGTCCAGTCTCTTCTTAAAAATTTCCAGTGTTGGAGCATTCAGCACTTCTGGAGGCAGGTGGTTCCACTGGTTAATTGTTCTCCCTGTCAGGAAGTTTCTCCTTAGTTCCAGGTTGCTTCTCTCCTTGATGAGTTTCCATCCGTTGCTTTTTGTCCTGCCCTCAGGCGCTTTGGAGAACAGCTTGACTGCCTCTTCTTTGGGGCAGCCCCTGAGATACCGGAAGTCTGCTATCCTGTCCCCCCTCGTCCTTCTCTTCATTAAACTAGACCGAGCCAATTCCAGCAACCGTTCTTTATATGTTTTAGCCTCCAGTCCCCTGATCATCTTTGTTGCTCTTCTCTGCCCTCTTTCCAGAGTCTCAGCATCTTTTTTACATCGGGGTGACCAAAACTGGATGCAGGATTCCAAGTGTGGCCTTACCAAGGAATTGTAAAGTGGTATTAACCCTTCACGTGGTCTTGATTCTCTCCCTCTGTTAATGCAGCCCAGCACTGTGTTGGCCTTTTTGGCAGCTGCAGCCCATGGCTGGCTCCTATCTAAGGGATTGTCCACTAGGACTCCCAGGTCCCTCTCACAGTTGCTACTATTGAGCAAGGTACCCCCTATACTGTACTTGTGCATTTGGCTTTTCTTGCCTAAATGTAGAACCTTCTTTTTTCACCATTGAATTTCATTTTGTTAGATGGCGCCCAGTGTTCAATGTCTTTGTTTGAAGACATTTCGCTTCCCATCCAAGAAGCTTCTTTAGCTCTGACTGGATGGTGTGGAAAGGTAGGGTTTATACTCTCTTGGCAGGATGGTGTTGCCTGGAATCTGGGTGACATTGTCTCATTTCTCTCTTGAGGGGGCCCTACCACTCCCTCACCGTCCTCTTCAGCAAGTCCTACTTCTTCCCCTTTCCACTAGGGCAGGGGTAGACAACCTTGGCTCTTTTATGACTCCTGGATTTCAACTCCCAGAATCCCTGAGCCAGCCTCCATGTTGTTTATTAGATTTAAGACAGGAGTCTTCAAACTTGGCTCTTTTATGATTGGTGGACTTCAACTCCCAGAATTCCTGAGCCAGCGTGGCTCAGCTTGGAAACCTCTCACTTTCCCTCAGCATGGCTGGCTCAGGAATTCTGGGAGTTGAAGTCCACCAGTCATAAAAGAGCCCAGGTTGCCTAGCCCTGCTCTAGGCCTAGGCCACTTTATGACTGGTGGACTTCAACTCCCAGAATTCCTGAGCCAGCATGAGGGAAACTTTGGCCCCTTCATGACTGGTGGACTTCAACTCCCAGAATTCCTGAACCAGCATGGGGGAACTTTGGCCCCTTCATGACTCGTGGACTTCAACTCCCAGAATTCTTCAGCCAACCTGGCTCAGCTTGGAAACCTCTCCCTGTCCCCTCAGCATGGCTGGCTCAGGAATTCTGGGAGTTGAAGTCCACCAGTCATAAAAGAGTCAAGGTGGCCTACCTGTTTTAGAGTGTACATTGGGGAAACAAAACAAGCCCTTCATAAACGCCTGGCCCAACACAGGAGAACCAACCCCTCGGGACAAGAGTCAGCAGCTCCATCTGCCTTTAGAAGGCGAAGGCCGCTCTTTCGAAGACAGCAAAGTCCACCTTCTGGACAGGGAGGACCGCTGGTTTGAAAGAGGGACCAAAGAGGTCATCTATCTCCAAACCGAACAGCCCTCCCTCAACAGAGGGGGAGGGATAGGACCTCATCTATCTCCGGTCTACCATACGGTCCTTTCAGCGGCTCCAAGAAGGCTCCACCCTCATTTGCACCGCTCAGGTGACCCTGAGACTCCAGGTGGCCTCAACGACTCTCTAAAAGGAGGCAAAGGACCAGCTGTCTGCAAGGAGTATAAATCCTTCTATTCCCCACCATCCGGTCGGAGCTGAAGAAGCTTCTTGGATGAGAAGCGAAACGTCTTCAATGAAAAAACAAGGAAAGTCCAGTTGCCTCCTAGAAAAAAGATCTTTGGGACAAGCCGGGAAGGGGCAAAAGGAGGGGAAGCTGAGCCCAGGGTAGAGAGATGGCCCCTTGGAAAGTGTGAGTGCGAGAGAGGGTGGGTGGGCTGGCTTCCTCCAGCTGTCCCAGGGACACGGCGTGGCCTTCTTATCCCTGGAATTCAGACAACTCGCCACCAACTAAGCCCGGGACAACTGAACGCATGAGGACTGTACTCTACACCTGGGGTCCTCTTGTGATATTATTCGTAATATTATTTTTTAATCGATTCAGTCTGGGACTGGTCAAAGCTTAACAGTTCACGTCCCAGCCAAGGGCCTGAGAGCTGTTAAGGCAGCGTCTGAGTATATATGGCAGTTCCGCGTAAGGTGGGTTTTTTTGTAAAGTCAGGAAATTATTATTTCCTGGAGGCTAAAACATACAAGGAACGGCTGCTGGAATTGGGGATGTCTAGTTTAAGGAAGAGAAGGACGAGGGCGGACAGGATAGCAGCCTTCCAGTATCTCAGGGGCTGCCCCAAAGAAGAGGCAGTCAAGCTCTTCTCCATAGCACCTGAAGGCTACGGATGGAAACTCATCAAGGAGAGAAGCAACCTGGAACTAAGGAGAAATTTCCTGACAGTTAGAACAATTAACCAGTGGAACAACCTGCCACCAGAAGCGATGAATGCTCCAACACTGGAAGTTTTTAAGAAGAGACTGGACAGCCATTTGTCTGAAATGGTATAGGCTTTCCTACCTGAGCAGTGGGTTGGACTAGATGACCTCCCAGGTCCCTTCCAACTATATTATTATTATTGTTTTTGTTATTGTCATCTCGTGTTGAGCTGTCCCGCAGTGAGTTGTCCAATTCTGGCTGCCTTCGGCCAAAGCCCCACGTCCCAAGAGGGGGAGGGGTCTGCCATCCCTCCCTCCCTCTTCCCTCCCCCCCACCGCTGCTCACAATGTCCGGCGTGGTGCCGATTTTCTTGGCCAGCTCGCTGCGCTCCATGGTGCTCAGGTAGAGGTAGCGGTTCAGCAGCTCCCCGTCCAGAATGTTCCGGACGGCGTTCTGCAGGATGCGCCGGTCCATGTGCAGCATCCTAGAAGGGAGGAGGGCGTGAGGTGAGGCTGCCGGGAGCCTAGGCTGCCCGCCCTGCGGCCTTCGGGGGCCGGCTCCCGTCCCATCCGCCCCCTGGAAGGGGGTACCTGAAGGCCCGAGGGTTGAGCCCCGCGTGGTGGGGCAGCATGGAAGTCAGCGCGTTCTGCAACATCAGCAGCCGCCGGTAGGTCTTCTCCTGCATGGGCAGCAGCAGCCCGATGCCTCCGTCCAGAGTGGCTGCAGAAGGAAGACCAGTCCAGGACTCGGGACAGCGTCCACCCATGATAGGGCAAGTTCTTTCCCCCCCCCTCTGCACAGGTAGCCCTGGACTTACGACCTGTTCTGTCCCAGCCTATGGCTGTCCTTTTGAGGGACTCAGAAGAAAACAAAACCCCTTTTAATATTGGTAACAAACCTGCCAAATGGTCCAAAGACAAAAGCAACAAAACACCATCCAAATGGAGGAAATGGTCCACAAGAAACACAATGCAAAACAGGGATTTAGTCCCTTGGGGTTGCCCTATATCAGGGGTAGGCAACCCAAAACACTCAAAGAGCCACTTGGACCCGTTTCCCACTGAAAACAAAACACTGGGAGCCGCAAAACCCTTTTGATATCTAAAAGGAAGATAACACTGCATATATCCTTTTTTACCTTTTATATATATACACACACACACACACACACGTATATGTAGGTCTTTGGTTATTCGGGTTTTCTTCCGCGTAGAATTTGAAGTGTCTTGGCGACATTTCAACAAAGTCCCATTCGTCATCTTCAGGCTGGTGCTTTCGGCTTTGTGCTTCTAGGGCACGAAGCCGAAAGCACCAGCTTGAAGATGACCAATGGGACTTCGTCGAAATGTCACCAAAACACTTCAAATTCTACGCGGGAGAAAACCCGAATAACCAAAGACCTACATACAAACACCCGCGAAAACCTCAGAAAACACACATAAACAGCCATTTGGAAACCCGCCCTTATTGTCAAACGAGTCCCTAACACAAAGAATGACACCAGACCCACACTCACGAAAACCACACAGGATGTCACCACCATACATCCACGCAACAAGCAAACCCAAACCCACACCGATGATGAAGCACGACCACAAACCAGAAGCCAGACCACAGCTGCATCATTAGCCACTTTAAACCCCTCCAATCCATACATGAAGCAAACTGACACCCACCATGAAGATGAGGCACGACCACGAACGCGAAGCCAAACAGCTATGCAGCTCACCATCTCTAATCCCCCTGCAACTCAGACTAACCTGAGCACAACAAAGCCCCCACTCAAACAGAACACTCCCCCAGCCAATCAGAGCACAGCCAACCCACCATCCAATCAGAGCACAGCCAAGCCCCTAACCAATCAGAACACACCTCCACCCAACCAGAACACAGCCAAGCTCCCAGCCAATCAGTTCAAACCCCCACTGGCAGTTAAAAGGAAGAAACAGCTACAATCACACATTGCTCCTAGAAGTCGCCAAGACACTTCCAATTCTACGCTAGAGAAAACCCGAATAACCAAAGACCTACATACAAACACCCGCGAAAACCTTTACACACACACACACACACACACACACACACACCATAAAGGTAAAAAAGGATATATGCAGTGTTATCTTCATTTTAGATATCAAAAGGGTCTCTCTCTGTGCCTCTCTCTCCCTCTCTTTCTTTCTGCCCTTGGTCTGCCAGTCCTCTTCCCCCACTCTCTTTCTCTCTTTCTCTTCTCTCTCTCTTTCTCTTCTCTCTCTCTCTCTCTCTCTCTCTCTCTCTCTCCTTCCCTCTCTCTCTCTTTTTCTCCCCCCTCCCTCTCTCCGATCTTCTGCTCACCTGGCAAGCTGGCTTCAAGCTGTTCTCCAACAAGCTCAGAGTAGGCTCTTTTATGACTCATGGACTTCAATTCCCAGAATTCCTGAGTCAGCATAGCTGGGCTAGCTAGCTCTCTCCTGCCCTTCCTGCTTCCTACAGAGACGCAGCAAAGGGAGGAGCCACGCCCAAAAAGATTTGGCAGAGGAGGCTGGGAGCCACAGGGGAAAGCTCAAAGAGCTGCATGCGGCTCCAGAGCCGCAGGTTGCTGACCTGTGCCCTATTGTCTCCCTCTGACCTGCTCTAGTTAACTGCCTTCCTTTACAAGCGTCTCTAATGACTTCCAGCTGTTGAGTCCTCAGAGTCTGACTCAGTTTCCCCACACAGCTGTGTCTCATCCTGACCACGATTGGAGGGGCCAGTCTCTTCATCCGATTGTGAGTCCTGTAACTCATCAGAGCCTTCCTCCTCCTCTGATTCCCCGGACTCAGCTGCCGGTTCCACTGGCTGGCACGGACTCACAACACGACCTGTCACTTAGCAACCGTTTGCAGTTTGCCCATAGATCAAAGCACCATTCCCTCCTACAACTAACCGTCATAAATCACATCTCCAATTGGTTTGAAAGTTACGACAGAGGCCCCAAATGGGACTGAGGACCTGGGATCCAGGTTCCGAGGTCCGTCCCGCCTCATTTTGGGCACTGGGCAAGCAGATTGCCTTTACAGCCATTTGCAGCGTCCTGCAGTCAACATGACTATGATAGAACTATGGTTTTTTTTTGCCAGACACTGGCCTTTATTCCTTGCCCTAGAACAAACAACGGGTTCGCTTAGTGACAGCAGCGTAGGCTTTACAACCGCCGCGCTCACTTAACCGCTGCAAAAAATGTCGTCAAATCGGGTGGCAGTCACGGGGTGACCTGCTTTACAATTGTCACAACTTAACGACCGAAACTGTGGCCTAAATTACAGTCATTAAGTAGAGGGCTTAATCAATGCAGATACCGATAAAGGAGCATCTTTTTAGCTCAGGGTAGAAATGAAGGGTCCTGGGTGATGAGCTTGGATGTTTTCTTACAGATGTTTTAATAGCCAACCAGGTAACATCATCAGTGCTAGAAGGGGGTAGGTTTGGGTGGGGAGGGGGAGGAGGATTATTGCTGTTTGGTCATTGGTGCTCTCTGAGCTTGGCTGTTTTCTTGCAGACATTTCATAACCCAACTAGGTAACATCTTCAGTGTTAAAAGGGAGGAGAATTTGCAGAGGAGGAGGAGGAGGAGCAGGAGGAGGAGGACTGTGGGGTCCTTGGTGCTCTCTGAGCTTGGCTGTTTTCTTGCAGACATTTCATAACCCAGCTAGGTAACACCTTCAGTGTTAGAAGGGAGGAGGAGGAGGAGGAGGAGGAGGAGGAGGAGGAGGAAGAGGATGACGACTGTGGGATCCTTGTGCTCTCTGAGCTTGGCTGTTTTCTTGCAGACGTTTCATAACCCAACAAATGCTGATTCACTGATGATGTTCCCCAGTTGGGTGATGAAAGGTCTGCAAGAAAACCACCCAGCTCAGACGGCACCCAGGACTCCCACAGTTCTCCTCCTCCTCCTCCTCCTCCTCCTCCTCCTCCTCCTCCTCCTCCTCCTCCTCCTCCTCCTCCTCCTCCTCCTCCTCCTCCTCCTTTTCCTCCTCCTCTCCATGAACCTCACGCCCTTCCAGCACTGATGACGTTCCCTAGTTAGGTAATGCCAACTTCTGCAAGAAAACCGCCGATATTCTAACCTGGAAACCCTTCAACAGAACTTGCTCTCCCAACAAAAGACTGCCTGCACCCCCCCCCCAAAGGTGCAAGGTTCTCCAGGGCTAACGTAAGAAGGTTGTGTGAATGGGTCATGGTGGGAAAAGCACTCCATTCTGGGTCTCCCTGTGCCCTCCCCCCACCGCTGTGCTCACCAAACCAGGTGATGTGCTTGTTCTCCCAAGCGTTGGTCTTCTTGGCCAGCCCTTCCAGGGCTCCCCGGCACGGCGTCCTCCAGAAAGCGTTGACGTGGCCTCCCACGTGGAAGTCCGCTCGGCGGAGAAGCCGCATGCCGCCAAAGCTCTCCTTTGCTGCGGAGGAAGCACGAGGCCCCGGGGGGCTGCTGGAGGGCGGGAACCAGGAGGAGCCCCCTCCCAAATGGCCCCCCTCCCAATGCCGCTGCTCCACCAGGAGCCCCGGGACTGGCCGGGGGGATCCCCAGAGACAGGAAAGGGAGCGAAGCTTTCAACAAAAGGCAACTGGACTTTCTTGATTTTTTTTCCCCTTTGAAGACGTTTCGCCTCTCCTCCAGGAAGCTTTGTCGGTTCCAACTGACTGGTGGGGAACGAGAAGATTTACGCTCTTTCCTCTTTGTGTTCTCCTCAACCCGGATGACTGCAAAGAATATAGATCCTTCCCTTCCCCACCCTGCCAACAAAAGTACATATAGTCACGGCCGTGGTTTTCCCAGTGGCAATGTGTGGCTGTGAAAGTTGGACCGTAAGAAAGGCTGAGCGCCAAAGAATGGAGGCCTTTGAACTCTGGTGCTGGAGAAGACTCCTGCGAGTCCCCTGGACTGCAAGGCGATCCAACCAGTCAATCCTGGAGGAGATCAACCCTGACTGCTCTTTACAAGGCCAGATCCTGAAGCTGAAACTCAAGTACTTTGGGCACCTAATGAGAAGGAAGGACTCCCTGGAGAAGAGCCTTATGCTGGGAAAGATGGAGAGCAAGAAAAGAAGAAGGGGACGACAGAGAAGGAGGTGGCTGGATGGAGTCCCTGAAGCAGCAGGCGTGAGCTTCAATGGACTCCAGAAGATGGTAGAGGACAGGAAGGCCTGGAGGAACATGGTCCATGGGGTCGCGATGGGTCGGACACGACTCCGCAACTAACAACTTCCCCACCAGTCAGTTAGAACTGAGCAAGCTGCTTGGGCGAGCAGCGAAACGTTTTCAAGGAGAAGTAAACAAGAAAAGGTCATTTGCCTTTTTAGAAAAAGCACCTTTGGGAGAATCTTGACTCTGGGGAGGACGGGGGCATCTCCAGAGACCCCAGTGAAACAGACCCAAATCCCCCCTCCCCCCAGAACAGAGACCCATCTCAGCCCATCGGTCTGCCCCAGAGTCAGAATTTAATTAAATTCATTATTATTCATGGATAATAAACCCCCTTGGTTGTTCTCACCTTCCGGCAGGTACATGTAGACCAGCAGGTTGCGGTCCCTGTCAGACACTGCAAAAGAAAAAGTGCCTTTTTTTCAGTGCCCTTGCAACTTTGAACAGTCACTAAACAAACCATTATAAGTTGAGGACTTATAACTTGTATCTTCCTGGGATTGCACAGCTCCCTGGGTTAGTCCAGGAAGGAGCACGGCGTCTTTATGGATCCCTGCTGTAAAGCCCCCCCCTTCTTCAACCACTGCCCCCCAGTATCCCTTCCCCAGCATGGGAGGGGGGGAAGACACCAGCCTGTTGGAGAGAACCCGTGCCTGGACCTAGGCTGCCCCACCCTTTCCCAAGACCCCCTCTGGGACCCACCGAGGAATCCCAGCTGGGCGTTGTCCACCATGAAGTCCACGCTGTACACCTCCAGGGGCTTGGCATCCTGCGGGAGGGAGAGAGAGAAAGAGGAGAGAGAGACAGACAGAGACAGAGAAAAAAGAGACAGCGACAGAGAAAAGAAAGAGACAGAGACAGAGAGAAAGGAAAGACAGACAGAGAGAAAGGAGAGAGAGAGAGAGAGACAGAGAGAGACAGAGAGAAAGAGGAGAGACAGAGAGGAGACAGAGAGAAAAAGAGAGGGAGAGACAGAAAGAGGAGAAAGAGAGAGAGAGGAGACAGTGAGAGAGATGGAAAGAGACAGAGAAAAAGAGAGAGGAAGAGACAGACAGAGACAGAAAGAGGAGAGAGACAGAGAGAGAGGAGAGAGAGAAAGGACAGAGAGAGGGGTAGGGAGTTCAGCAGAGGCCGGGGATGTGGCCTGGAGGGGTGGGGGGGACAGCCCTCCCCACCCTGCTCAGGGTCCCCACCCGGCTGACGAGAGAGAGGGTCTTGCTCTCCTCCTGGTAGCGCAGCAGTGAGATGCTCTTCATGACGTCGGCGGCCAGGATGAAGTTCTTCACACTGATCATCTGGTGGATGTAGAGCTGGGTGTCAATGAAGGCCATGCCGGTCAGGTCGTTGTCCTTCAGGCTCCAGAGGAAAATCTGCAGGCGCGGGGGGGGGACACAAGTGGGAGGGTGGGGAAGGTCAACCTGGCTGCCAGGCCTGCCCCAGTCCGATCTCTTAGGAGAGAAAGACCCTTGACTCCCTTTGGGTGAAGTGATAGGTCAAGATATTGATTTAACAGCTAACCAGCTCATGAAATGTTATGATGTAATGATGGGAAATGACTCAGCAGGGTCTGCATCTCTTTAAGAGCCTTGGTATAAAGGGGAGGCTCTGCTGATGTGTTCTCTCTCTTCCGTTTCCTGCTGTAACTGTGGCTTGTTGGATCCTGCCGTCTTAGCTCGTGTATGTAGATTGCTCCTGGTATATGATATGGTAGCTAGTGTAAGATAAACCACCATTTAATTCAGACCACTGTTTGTTTACCCCTGGGTTATCCCGCGCAATAAGACTACGCACGCTCTGACAAAGATGCTGGTTGCAATAGTCAGGCTAGAACGGAATGTCCAAAAGATTCGGAAAGTTTCCCCCTCCAAGCCCCACTCCCTTCTGTTGTGAGTGTCCCTAGACCAGCTTGGGAAGTGTCAGAGTATGAGGATGAGCAGCCAGGCTCCTCTGGGTGTTTTCCCCTCCCGGCAGCCGAGGAAGAGCAGCCAGGCCCCTCTGGGTATTTTCCCCTCCCGGCAGCTGAGCCAGACAGGGAGGAGATTTACAGGCAGTCTGGATCAGATTCACAAAGTGAGGGGTCAGATTTGGATCAAGAAGATAGATGGCTTGATCCGAGATTCCGAAGGTTTGATAAGCGATGGTGTCAGTTAAGTGGAAAAAGGAAGTAATGAGGGGAAGTGACGTATCGGACACTATATTAGAAGGGGACAGAGAGACTACGCCTTTGTCACGAGCAACGTTAATCAAGGAGTAGCCTGATATCTGGAGCCGTGCGTTTGACTTCAGTCTTCTGATGTTTTGGAAATCTACGGGAGAATAATGAGGCCTTGGACCATGTGATAAAGAAAGAGTGAGTTAATTGGAAGGTGTGGAAGGAGCATGTGTTAATCTAAATGTAAATACATGAGACTTGGCTGTTTCTGCCAGCAAAATGCCAGCAGCGTGCTTTGAAGTGAATTCTTTTGAAATGTGTTAAATAAACCTCTTAAAGACATATTTATGTGGATTTTAATGAGCTGAGAGGGGCCAGACAGAACAGATTGCTCGTGACCCAAAAGCAGAAAAGACGGAAAATTAGTCCGAGCTTTCAGTGACGTCATGGAGCAGCTGCTCGCAGATAATCCGGCTTTGTATCAATTAGTTCTAGCTCTCCAGCAACAAATTGGCGATTTGCAACAGCAGATTCAGCAAAATGCAGTAGTTCCAGCCCCAGCTCCACCCCCCCCCACCCAGACAAAGCAGATGCTATTTAGCCTTGCCTGATAAGTTTACTGGAGAGCGTAGTAAATTTCCAGCGTTTTTAAACCAATGCAGAACATTCATTGCCTCAACTCCAGCAGATTTCCAGCTTGATGAAACTAAAGTGGCTTTCATTTTAAGTTTACTCTCTGGTCCAGCTGCTGATTGGTCGTCTCCTCTGATAGAAGGACCAGACCCTGTTCTGCGCAATTATGCAGGATTCTGCCAGCTGATGGAAAGAGAATTTGCTGACCCCCTTCGTAGACAAACTGCCACCAGGCGGATACGAGAGTTACGTCAAGGATCGCGCTGCGTAGCGGAATATATATCAGATTTTCGCCACCTGGCTCAAGAAATTAATTGGAATGATGAGGCTCTCATGGAAATTTTTCAAGATGGGCTGTCTTCCCAGATCTTGAATGGATTGAGACATACTGTAATACCCGCGACCCTGGATGCATTATACCAACATTGTTTGGCTATTGAGGCGCAAACGCAAGCCACGGATGCCCGCCTGGTCAAACAGATGGTTCCAGTTACCGGAAGTGCCAAGCCAGTTCCTGCACCACGCAGAGGATTCCAGACCCTACCTATCACTCCACCTATCCCGGCACCCAGACGTATTTTCCAACCATTGCCGGCTTACACTGAGAGGCGTCCTGTACCCATGGCCAGAGATGAGCCCATGGATCTTGGTGCAGCCAGATCTCGCTTGACCGAGGCTGAGAAGGCAAGACGGAGAGCTGAGGGATTGTGCCTGTACTGTGGAGAGATGGGTCACTACGTCATGGCCTGCCCCCAGAAACGACGTGGTACGGCAGGTCCTACTCCTGTTCCAGCTCGGCCTCCCACTCAGCAGTTTCAAGCCACCTTGCCGGGAAACGGCCAGAGCCCGGCCTAATGGAAACGTTGGGTCGGGCAGGCGCCAAACCCAGTCCCAGTTCCGCAGACGAAGACCCCGGTCCTCCGAGACATCTGATCCTAGCAACCAATATACTTCTGGGAAATCATGCACAGGGCATTCCGGCACACGCCTTGTTGGATTCCGGAGCCACCACTAATTTCATGGATGAAGCTTTCGCTTGTCAGCATGCCATACCTTTGTGCTCTGTGAAGCCGCCTATGTTGGTTGAGACAATCGATGGTCGTGAGTTGTTGTCTGGACCGATCAAGTTCATGACCCAGCCCATACGCCTGGTCATAGGACAACATGAAGAAGCCATCCAATTCTATATTACCAAGGGACTTCATTTCCCCGTAGTTCTTGGCCTAGCCTGGTTGAGAACCCATGATCCTTGTGTGGTGTGGTCCCAGAACTTTGTTTCATTTCCCAGTTTGCAATGCGTAGACCACGTACGCCAAGTTTGCGCAGCCCAGCTACCATCCCACCCTGACATCACCTTGCCGGCCGACCTAGCGGACTTTGCAGATATATTCAGTGAGAAAGAAGCAGACCAATTGCCTCCGCATAGACCATATGACTGTGCCATTGATTTGCTGCCAAATGCCAAGCTTCCAAGGGGACGCCTTTACTCCATGTCAGAACCCGAGTTGGCCGCATTAAAAGACTTTGTGGACAAAATCCTGGCCAGGGGTTTCATTCGTCCCTCTTCCTCGCCTTTGTCAGCTCCTGTGTTATTCGTGAAGAAGAAAACCGGAGATTTACGCCTATGCTGTGACTATCGCAAGCTCAATGCCATCACGGTGCGCAACCGGTACCCTCTGCCTTTGATTCCTGATCTCATGGACCGTCTCCGATCAGCAACCATCTTCACCAAGATAGATCTACGGGGTGCTTACAACCTGGTTCGCATCCGAGAGGGGGACGAGTGGAAGACCGCGTTTGGGACCAGGTATGGTCATTTTGAGTATACAGTCATGCCCTTTGGACTCACCAATGCTCCGGCCGTCTTTCAACATTTCATGAATGACATCTTCCGGGATTTATTAGATCAATTTGTGGTGGTTTACCTCGATGACATCCTGATTTACTCCCCGTCACGAGCAACTCATCTCCAGCATCTCCGGCAAGTTCTGCAACGCTTGAGAGAGCATCACCTTTACGCCAAGTTAGAGAAATGTCAATTCTATCAAACCACCATTGAATTTCTGGGACATGTGATTTCTCCACAAGGCATTGCCATGGATCCTGGCAAGGTTGAGGCCTTGCAAACCTGGCAACCACTGTGTAAAGCAAAAGATGTCCAAAGACTTTTGGGATTTGCGAACTATTACAGGATATTCATTCTGAGATTTTCTGCCTTGACTGCGCCCCTTACTAGACTGTTACGGAAAGGCATTAAGTTCCGGTGGGGCGATGCCGAGCAACAGGCGTTTCAGACCCTCAAAAAGGCGTTTGTTCAGGAACCCATTCTCAAGTATCCAGATCCTTGTCGTCCCTTTGTAGTAGAGGCCGATGCCTCAGATGTTGCTGTACGGGCCGTGCTTCTTCAAACACGCCAAGATGGCGGCCCCCTATTCCCGTGTGCTTATTACTCCAGGAAACTGAGTCCCTCCGAACGCCATTATACCATTTGGGAAAAAGAGCTATTGGCCATCAAGACTGCTTTTGAGACCTGGAGACACCACCTGGAAGGAGCCCGCTACCAAGTTGAAGTTCGGACTGACCATAAAAACTTGGAATTTTTGCAATCTGCCAGGAAATTGAATCAACGTCAGATCCGTTGGTCTTTGTTCTTCGCTCGATTCAACTTCAAAGTCACCTACATTCCGAAAGGGTACAACAAAAGAGCAGATGCCTTGTCCCGTAAACCTGAGTATCTACAGATCAAGGACCCCTTGCCGCTTCGAACCATTCTGCCTATCGAATCGATCGCAGCCGTGCGCGATCCGGTAGATCTACGACGACAGATTCGGGAAGCGCAACAACTAGATGACTTTGCGGCACAGAAGAGGCAAGAGGTGGGTCCCGACTCACCTTGGACCTTGTCCGAGGGTCTATTACGCTTCCGCAACCTGTTATATGTTCCAGCAGGCCCACTCCGTGGTCTCATCCTGAATCAATGCCATGATAACCCTGCGGCAGGTCATTTTGGGTTCTTTAAGACTCTCCACTTAGTGTCTCGGACTTTTTGGTGGCCCAGACTTCACCATGATGTTCAGTCTTATGTGAATTCCTGTGTACGGTGCCGTCAGGCAAAACATGCCACAGGAGCCCCTCCGGGATTATTACAGCCTTTACCCACGCCGGAGAGACCCTGGGGGGCTATTTCCATGGACTTCTTGACTTGTCTACCTGTTTCTGCCGGCTACACCGTTGTCTTTGTAGTGGTGGACATGCTGACCAAGATGGCACATTTCATTCCTTGCCGAAGAATACCGACAGCCAAGGTCACTGCTCAGCTGTTCATTCAACATATCTTCCGGCTACACGGTCTGCCTGACAAAATAGTGTCCGACCGAGGAACCCAGTTCACCTCGGAGTTCTGGAGAGAACTCATGTCTGCGCTTCAAGTCCAAGTTAATCTAGCCTCCACGCATCACCCAGAAACTGATGGGGGTACAGAGAAAGTGATTGGCATCCTGGAGCAGTATTTGCGTTGTTTCATCAACGACCAACAGAACGATTGGTCCAAATATCTCTCCGTGGCCGAATTCGCTTTCAACAACTCTCAGCACACTTCCACTCAGACCACTCCGTTTTTTGCCAACTACGGCTATCATCCCAGATTTTTCCCGCTCACGCTCCTTGATTCTCCAGTTCCAGTTGCAGAGGACTATTTAACCGAACTCCAGTCTGTCCACGAGATGGTTAAGCACCATTTGACTAAGGCCAAGGAAGACTACAAGAGGGTTGCAGACCGCTCTCGTCGCGACACGCCGCCGTTAGCTGTTGGAGATCGGGTTTGGCTCTCCACCAAGTACTTGTTTCCAGGGCGAATTCACCGCAAGCTTGATCAACGTTTCCTGGGTCCTTTTCCTGTGGAGACGGTCATCAATCCAGTGACCTATCGTTTGACTTTGCCTAGGTCTCTTCGTGTACATCCCGTGTTTCATCGCTCCTTGCTTGTTCCTGTCAACCCTGATTCTCCGCTTCGACCTCCTGATCCGGGCCTGACAGCTCGCCGTGCTCACGTTCCCGTTTCCCGGTTGGAGGTGTCCGGCATCCGAGATTCCCGATGGCTCAACGACCGCTTCCAATATTTGGTTGATTGGACCGGGGGTGGGCCAGCTGCTGGCTGTTGGGTAGATGCTCGTGATATTGAGGCTCCTCAGTTAATTTGGGATTTTCATACTGCGTTTCCCTACAAACCACATCCCCTGCGCCGGCCCCAAGGGGGGGGCTGAGGGGGGGGATAGTGTTGTGAGTGTCCCTAGACCAGCTTGGGAAGTGTCAGAGTATGAGGATGAGCAGCCAGGCTCCTCTGGGTGTTTTCCCCTCCCGGCAGCCGAGGAAGAGCAGCCAGGCCCCTCTGGGTATTTTCCCCTCCCGGCAGCTGAGCCAGACAGGGAGGAGATTTACAGGCAGTCTGGATCAGATTCACAAAGTGAGGGGTCAGATTTGGATCAAGAAGATAGATGGCTTGATCCGAGATTCCGAAGGTTTGATAAGCGACGGTGTCAGTTAAGTGGAAAAAGGAAGTAATGAGGGGAAGTGACGTATCGGACACTATATTAGAAGGGGACAGAGAGACTACGCCTTTGTCACGAGCAACGTTAATCAAGGAGTAGCCTGATATCTGGAGCCGTGCGTTTGACTTCAGTCTTCTGATGTTTTGGAAATCTACGGGAGAATAATGAGGCCTTGGACCATGTGATAAAGAAAGAGTGAGTTAATTGGAAGGTGTGGAAGGAGCATGTGTTAATCTAAATGTAAATACATGAGACTTGGCTGTTTCTGCCAGCAAAATGCCAGCAGCGTGCTTTGAAGTGAATTCTTTTGAAATGTGTTAAATAAGAAAAAATCTATTCCCTTAATATCCCCAACTACAGTTGAGAAACATAATCTATTACTTATTATCTCCCTCCCCCCTCCCCCCCAGGCTTCCCGGAGTGAATACAGAGTAAAAATGCAAGAAACCCCGCTAATCTACTATTTAGTAACTATTTATCTATATATCATATCTAATTCTTTCAATTGATATTTCTTTTGCATATAATCAATCCATTTTTTTCAGTCCATCAAAAATGTTTCATTTTGAGTGGTTCTTCAAGTACGCTGATATCTTAGCCATCTCCACCAGATGGGTAACTTTTAATGTCCATTCTTCAATAGATGGTATTTCAGATGACTTCCAATATTGACCCACCAACAGTCTTGCAGCCGTAGTCAAGTTCAAGATCAACTTAGTCTCTATGGTGGAACAGTCCTTTGTTATACCCAACAAAAATAACTGTGGTACAAACTCAATACGCTTTTTCAAAATATTTTGAAGAATCCACCATATTTTTATCCAAAAAGCCTTAATTTTTTTACATGTCCACCAAATGTGAAAATAAGTTGCGTCCATAGATTCGCATCTCCAACATTTGGGTTTCAGATTTGGATACATAAGCGATAATTTTTTTGGGTCTAAATGCCATCTATAAAACATTTTATAAAAATTCTCTCTTAAATGCTGAGCTTGTGTAAATTTAACATTTTTCACCCATATTCGTTTCCAAGTTTCCATCATAATTGAATGTCCAAAATTCCCTTCCCACTTAATCATACAATCTTTAACTAGTTCCTTTCCAGAATCAATTTCAATTAAAGCATCATATATTCTTTTAATATGCATCGCTCTTTGGTCTCTAATTTGTATAATTAGTTTTTCATCCTTTAAAGAAAAACCCATCTTAACATCTTTTTGCCATCTGGCTTGAAGTTGTGCATGATGATACCAATTATGAGCTATACCTTCCTCCCTTAATCTATCTAGTGATTTCAGTTCTAAGCTATTCCCATCTTTATTCAAAAGTTTATCATAGGGCTCCACGTCTTGAATTTGTTGTATACCTACACTCTGTATTGCATGTCTGGGAACAGTCCATAAAGGAATTTTACCATTTAACTTATAATAATACTTTTTCCAGACACGCATCACAGAGTTTCTTAATATATGCTCTTTAAAACCCCTATCCAATTTTTTATCATAAACTAAATAGGCGTGGAACCCATACACTAACCCATATCCTTCTATATTCAGTATTCTTTCATTTGTTAAATTAATCCAATCACTTATTGCCACTAGAACTGCTGCATAATAATATAATTTGAAATTAGGCACTTTCATTCCACCTCTCTCTCTTGTATCTTGAATGATTTTAAGTTTAACCCTTGGTTTCTTGCCATCCCAAATAAAATTGTTTATACCTTTCTGCCATTCATCAAGATTCCCATCCTTTTTAAGTATTGACAACATTTGAAATAAAAATAGAAATTTCGGTAATACATTCATTTTAATAGCGGCTATCCTACCCAAGATAGATAATTGTAGTTTTTTCCAATTCTCCATTTCTTTTTGCACTTTACTCCATAAGAGCTCATAATTATTCTTATATAATTTACCATTTGAGGCTTCTATATAAATTCCTAAATATTTAACTTTTTTAACTATCTCACATCCCGTTATTCTTTCCAAATCTTGTTTTAATTTATTATCAAAATTTTTAACCAACATCTTTGTCTTGGATAAATTTAATTTAAAACCTGATACTTTTCCGTAATTTCGAATAATTTCCATCAAACTCTGAACCGATTGCATTGGCTGAGTCAATGTCACAAGTAAATCATCTGCAAAGGCACATAATCTATAATCATGTTTTCTAATTTGTACCCCCTTTAATTCCTCTGATGCTCTAATCCTATTCAATAAAACCTCTAAAGTTAAGACAAACAATAAAGGAGATAAGGGACAACCCTGTCTAGTACCCTTTTCAATGTTGAACAAATCTGTTAATTGACCATTTACTATAATCTGTCCTGTTTGTTTCTGATATATAGCTGTTATAGAATTAATAAACTGGTCCCCCATTCCCATCCTTACCACAAGCCTTTGCAAAAATGTCCAATTCAATCTATCAAAAGCTTTTTCTGCATCTAAAAACATTAAAACAGCCGGCACTTGAATATGTTTATCCAAGTATTCCAGTATGTTAACAAGTTGTCTGACATTGGTTTTCATCTGTCTCCCTTGTAAAAAACCAGTCTGATCCGGGTGTATCCTCTGTGTCAAAACTGTCATTAATCTATTAGCCAAAATTTTTGCAAAAATCTTGTAATCCGTATTTAACAATGAGATAGGTCTAAAATTTTCTACTTGAACATTATCTTTGCCCTCTTTAGGAATCAAACAAACATTAGCCGTTTTCCAGGAGGGTGGAACCCGACCACCCTCTTGTATATTCACAAATAACTCCCTCAAATGTTCGACCACTTCCTCCTGTAAACACTTATAATAAATCGTAGTAAAACCATCAGTTCCTGGAGATTTTCCCAATTTCAATTGCTTAATTGCGTCAATAATTTCTTCTGATCTAATCACAGCATTTAATCTATCTCTTTGTTCCAAAGTGATTTCCATAACATTTTGATTTTGTAAAAAGGCATCTACCTCTTGCTCTTGAACTTTTTCTTCAGCATACAATTTGGTATAGAACTCTAGAAAAGCCTTCTTAATAGCATCCTGATGAAATACTTCTTGCCCCTTATATTCTACCTTCTCAATTAAACGGGATTTTTGTTTCTTCCTTAATGTATAAGCCAACCATCTGCCAGGTTTATTAGCATTAAAAAAAGTGTTATGTTTAGCATATTGTATGTTCCTGGCAACCTGATCGGTCATCAAAATATCAAATTGTTTCCGTAAGACCTTTATCCCTTCTTTAATATTACTATCATCCGGTTTATCTATTAATAATAACTCTTTCTTTTTTATCTCCGCTTCTAAGACTCTTCTCTTTTCCTCTTGTTTACGTCTATGTCTTGCATTCAATTCAATTAAAATACCACGCATATGGGCCTTGCTAGAGTCCCACACCGTTTCTATTGATAAGCCTATATTCAGATTTAACCTGAAAAATTCCTTGATAGCCTTTTTGCATTCTTCCACATACATTTCATATTTAAACAAATTTTCATTAAGTCTCCAGGATCTGCATATATATTGACCAGTCCTTAGTTCCATCATAACTGGGTTATGATCAGACAATACATTAGGTAAAATTTTAGCTTTCTTTAAACTTAACATAAAATCACTCGTAGTTAAAATAAAATCAATTCTAGAAAATGATTGAT
The DNA here is from genome assembly GCA_034064705.1 of Bothrops alternatus. Taxonomy (NCBI): domain Eukaryota; kingdom Metazoa; phylum Chordata; class Lepidosauria; order Squamata; family Viperidae; genus Bothrops; species Bothrops alternatus. The sequence continues at coordinate 74,669 of JARGCV010000624.1, forward strand.
GTCTATCAGAGAAAAAAGTAAATTCTTGGTCCCTCCCATGTCTTTCTCTCCATATATCTAACAAATTAAAATCATCTTTAATATCAAAAAAAGATTTAGGCAATATTGAACGCGTTTGAGGAACAGGTAAGATCTTTTTCTTGTCCAAACCAGCATCAAGAACTCCATTCCAGTCCCCCATTAAAATACAAGATCTATAATCCAACTGTATTAGCTTTCTATGCAGTGATTTATAAAATATATTTTTCTCAGGGCGCTCGGGAAAACTTTAGACACCGCATTGGATGGTGAGGAAGGTGGATTGAAGGTTAGGGGTTAGGATGTGGGAGGATGTGGTGGGGGGGGGGTTCCGAGCAGCTATTTGTATTGTTTGTTAAATTTGTTATTTGTTTGTTATCAGTTGAGTTATTATATTTCTGTGTTAAAATTTGTTAAAACTTTATAAAATTTAATAAAAATAATTAATAAATAAAAAAATAAAAAAAAAGAAATGTGTTAAATAAACCTCTTAAAGACATATTTATGTGGATTTTAATGAGCTGAGAGGGGCCAGATAGAACACCTTCTAACACTGATGATGTTCCCTAGTTGGGTCATGAAACATCTGCAAGAAAACAATCCAGCTCAGAGAGCAACAAGGATCGCAGTCTGTCCTTCCTTCCTTCCTTCCTTCCTTCCTTCCTTCCTTCCTTCCTTCCTTCCTTCCTTCCTTCCTTCCTTCCTTCCTTCCTTCCTTCCTTCCCTCCCTCCTCCTCCTCCCTTCTAGCACTAATGATGTTCCCTAGTTGGGTCATGAAACGTCTGCAAGAAAACAACCAAGCTCGGAGAGCACCAAGGACCCCACAGTCCTTCCTTCTTCTCCCCATAGACCCTATTCCCTTCTAGCACTGATGATGTTACCTAGTTGGGTCATGAAATATCTGCAAGAAAACAATCCAGCTCAGAGAGCAACAAAGACCCCACAGTCTGTCCTTCCTTCCTTCCTTCCTTCCTTCCTTCCTTCCTTCCTTCCTTCCTTCCTTCCTTCCTTCCTTCCTTCCTTCCTTCCTTCCTTCCTCCTCCCTTCTAGCACTGATGATGTTACCTAGTTGGGTCATGAAATATCTGCAAGAAAACAATCCAGCTCAGAGACCACCAGGGACCCCCCAGTCCCTCTTTTCCTCCTCCGCCTCCTCCACTCTGGTCTCTGACCGACTCACCTTCTGTCCAATGGCTGACACCAGGTAGCCGTTGCAGTGGCAGAGGGCGGTGACCGGCCCCTTCTGCTCCTTCTCGTACAGGACCTTGAACTTGTTCTTGGTGAGGGGCTGGCCCGGCTCGGGAACCACCTCGATGATGTCCATGATCAGGATCTGTGCAAAGGGGGCCAGTGAGGAGGAGAAAGAGAGCCATCCCACTCTCCTGAATGGCAGGTAAGTCCTCGATTTATGAGCGGTCACTTAGTGTCCGTTGATAGCTACAACGGACTCCCCGTAAAACGACTCACAGCCCAGCCAGGGATTCTCAACCTTTTCTTCCCCGCAGGCTCCCTTTAAATACCTTTTGAGGCCACCGACCTCCGAGACTTAAGATTTACATCCTAATATTTCTTCAAGCCTTTGTGGACCCCCCTGTGACGATGTTGGACCTCCCCCCAGGGGACCACAGGTTGAGAACCACTGAGCTAGGCCCCAAAGAAGAGGGAGTCAAGCTCTTCTCCAAAGCACCGGGAGGCAGAAGAAGCGACGGATGGGGACCAATCAAGGAGAGAAGCAGCCTGGAACTAAGGAGAAACTTCCTGACAGTGAGGACAATTAACCAGTGGAACAGCTTGCCACCAGAAGTTGTGGGTGTTCCATCACCAGAGGCTTTTAAGAAGAGATTGTCTCCTGCTTGGGCAGGGGGCTGGTCTGGAAGACCTCCAAGGTCCCTTCCAGCTCTATTCGGATTGAAAGTCAGAAAATAACCTGCAAGGCCACGAAGACGACTGCCACAAAAATTATATGGGTGTGTGTGTGTGTGTGTATGACTGCTTGTAGGCGTGCAAGGAAACCTGATCCTGATCAGAAATTTTCTCAACCTGGACCACTTTAAGATGGGCGGACTTCAACTCCCAGAATTCCCCAGCCAGAAGTCCCCCGTCTTAAAGCGGCCCTGGTTGAGGAACCCTGGCCTAGTGGATCCCACCCTGAGCAGGGGAAGGACTAGATGACCCCCCCTCCCCGTGCTCAGATCCCTTCTCCAACTCTACATCTCCCTGATTCCTTAGCCCAACCTCTGAACTGTGTGGGACACACAATGGGGCCTGGGAGCAAAGGATGGAGCCGGGGTGACGGGGCCAGGGAAAAGCTTTGCAACCCAGCCAGTGTGTGTGTGTGTCTCACCCGGCCCCTGCAGGTGACCTCTTCGCCCTGCATCAGGCAGGTCCCGACAGCGATGTAGCCCTTCAGACCGGAGACCGTCTCCTCGCTCTTCAACGCCACCGTCTTCATACAAGTCACGTGCTCCCACTCCTCCAGGTCGATCCTGCGGAGCAGAGGAGGGGATGGGAGGGAGGGGGAGGGAAGGCCACTGCGTACAGATAGTCCTCGACGTACGAGCCCAGGTGAGCCCAAATTTCTGTCGCTAAGCGAGACAGTTAAGTGGATTTTGCCCCGTTTTCTCACCACAGCGGTTCAGTGAATGCCGCGTTAGTAACCCGGTTGTTATGTGAGTCCGGCTTCCCCCGTTGACTTTGCCCGTCTGTCAGAATCCAATTATATTTCATTTCTAGTTATCAACTATGGAAAACCCCATTTCTGCCCTCTCTGGATTCTGTCATACAACGAAGGGGAAGGGGGATGAGCAGAGGGGTTTTATGGCTCTCACTTCCTTCGTTAAAACTTCAAAGGGACTGGATGTGGATTCTCACCAAGAGGACTGACCATAACAATATGGCCATAACCTTTCATCTACTCTTCTCTGAAGTCTCCCTTTGGCCGGCAGTAAGGGGAAAGGGGGGGGGACAATGCAGCGCCTGGAGTCTGGGAAAAGAGAGGACGATCGTCGCCCGGAAGAACTGTGGGGTGGGGGGCTGGGAGACAATTCCTCAGATCCTGTCTAGTACACCTACAATCATTTTGTCTTTAATAAATATGCCTGTTGGAAAAGATATTCCGAGAGTTCTGTATTCTTAACATGTAAAGTGAGGTGGCTCCTTACACTGTCGGACGGTTGCAAAAGGGGATCGTGTGACCCCCTCCGGGATGCTGCAACTGTCATAAATGTGAGTCGGTTGCCGAGCGTCCAAATCATGTGACCATGGGGACACTGGAACGGTCGTACGGTGTGAAAAATGGTCCTAGGTCACTTTTTCCACTGCTGTCGTTGACTCTGAACGGTCACTAAATGGATAGTTGTAAGTCGAGAACTGCCTGCCCTAACAACAACGGCTTGTGGCTTAGTGTGATGTGCGTAACGGGTCAGTGATTGGTTGTAAGGAGGCTTTCCTGTACCAAACAATTCCACTGGAGTTCACAGGCGACTGTAAGACACACCAATAATTGCAGGGACCGATTGATATCGAAAGCAAGTTTTGTGCACCACACACTCTGTGTCCAATGTTGTGCGTCCTCCCACCTCCCCTGTGCAGAAGAAGGAACAGGCCCGTCTTTAGGGTGGAAGGTGGGGTACTTAGCCATAGAACTGCCAGTTGTTAAGTGAGGAACCTGGTTGTTAAACAAATCCAGTTTCCTCCATTGACTTTGTCAGGTCGCAAAAGGGGGTTACCTGACCTCCCCCCCTTGGACATGGCGACCGTCATAAATACAAGTCTGTTGCCAAGCGTCCGAAGTTTGATCCTGTGACCATGGGGATGCCACGTACGTCGTAATTGTGAAAATAAGTCCTGTGTCACTTTTTTTTCAGTGCTGTCGTAACTCTGAACGGTCACTAAATGAATAGTTGTAAGACAAGGACCACCTATATACACTTCTCCAAAACTGGGGGGGGGGGGGTAAGCTGCCTTTCTCTCTCTGGGTCTCCCCTTTTTGGTAGGGGAGGCCTGTCGGCTGGTCTCACAAGATGAGCCTCTGAGCTCTCTCCGGGTTCCTGGAGAAGATCTCCACGGTCCACAAAGGAAGGTAGGGGAAGGCAGTGGACAAGGTGGAGCAATGGCCTGACCTCCCTTCAGGGCTCTGCCCGTGAAACGTCTCCCCAGCCTTAATCCAAGGGTTGCTCTCCCCTCTTCTCACCTGGTGTTAGGGATGGTCTCCCAGCTGACCGGAGAGATCAGCTGAATAGAAAAGGCTTCCTGCAGTGGGTGCATGTAGCGGTCATCTGCGGAGAAGGAAGAGAGATGTCTGGCTTTGGGGCCCACTTCAAGAGGGAGGCCGGGGGTGGAGAGAGAGACTGAGCTCCAGAGAGCTTGGTACCAATAAAAGAGAGTATTTGTAGCTCAGGATTAAAGTGAGGGGTCCATGGTGCCCTCTGAGCTGGGTGGTTTTCTAGCAGACATTTCATTACCCCAACTAGGTAACATCATCAGTGCTAGAAGAGAATAGGGCCTGTGGAGAGGAGGAGGAGGACGACGACTTCTCCAAGGACGACTGTGGGTCCTTGGTGCTCTCTGAGCTGGGTTGTTTTCTAGAAGACGTTTCATGACCCAACTAGGGAACATCATTAATGCTAGAAGGCAGTGGAGTTTGGGAAAAGGAGGAGGAGGAGGAGGAGGAGGAGGAGGAGGAGGAGGAGGTGGAGGAGGAGGAGGAGGACAGCGACTGTGGAGTCCTTGGCGCTCTCTGAGCTGGGTTGTTTTCTAGAAGACGTTTCATGACCCAACTCGGGAACCTCATGAGATGCTGGGCAAAATCTCTGCCGCATCGTCATTTAAACAGATATAGGTGGGTTGCAGCTGTAGCCCAGCTCCATGAATTTAGGTTCCAGAGAGCTGTGTGAACCCACTAACACAATCAGCACCAGAACAAAAGAAGGGGAGCTTTCACCCCTGGCTTGGTCAGCTGTGTGGCACAAACCCAGAAATCCAAAACACTGCCAGCTTAGTCCTCCAAGCAAAAAAATGTAGTTGAGAACACAATGCTCCAAAATGTGCTGCCAAGCCCTGGCAGTTACAGAACCTGCCTATTGATGGAGGTGAGAACAATTGATCACTGGAACTCCCTGCCTCCAGAAGTTGTGGGTGCTCCACCACTGGAGATTTTTAAGAAGAGACTGGACAACTATTTGTCTGAAATGGCATAGGGTCTCCTGCCTAAGCAGGGGGTTGGAGTAGATGGCCTCCACGGTCCCTTCTAACTCTGTTATTAATATTTAGCCCAGAAAGACACTGCATTGAAGTCCAGCCATTCCTGCCTCGTTTAAGGACACGTCCCCTGCTCCTCTCCCTGGACCCTCACCAAGCAGCTCAGGGACCCCAGTCCATGGACAGTCCAGCAAACCTCCCTCCTTGCTCCTTTACCCCAAAGACCCTCCTGGGGGCATCCTCAGTTTGGGCAAAACTTCCACAAGGAAGCCCTCTGGCTGGAGGATCTGGCACGTCAGCTCCCGGCACACCCACCTCTCTCGATGGTCTCGAACTCCTTCTCCTCCCCCGTCATGTGGGGGATGCGGGTGCAAATGTTGTTGATGCTGGTGGCCACGGCGTACACCTAGGCAGGAGGGGGAGTTTGTTCAAGGCGCAGGGGAGTGACGGGACAGACGTGGAATGAAAAGAAAACGAGATCCTCTCGGCCTCTGAAGCTTGCCGTCACGCAGGCCGACGATCCAGAAATCAACAAACTGAACACTCTCACACACTGTCACACACAATACCCAACTTCTTTGGATATCGAAGAAACATTCAAGGGTGTAATCTGAACACGTTAAAACCAATGGAGGAATTTTGAGAGAGAATCCAAGCAATCAAAGAAACTAGACTGGCTTGGGTTACCGGGGCAACCCAATTTCCAAGCCAATCCAGCATTACCCAGTCCTACCTTGGACTCCACGTGGTATGCTACGTAGTGGGCGGTGCAACGCAGTGGGATCTTCCGGACAGGCCACGGCGCATCGTAGGAAAGATAGGCGGGCAAGACGCTGATGCGCAGCTCCCCCTGCAGGACAGGACACAGCCAGACTTTCCTCTACCACAACAGTCTCCAAACATGGCCACTTTTAGGCTTGTGGACTCCCAGAATTCCTCAGCCAGCCTTGCTCTACCAGGTTCTGTATCAGCTCCTAAGGAACTCAGCAGGCAGGTGTTCCAACCAGAGGGAACCTTCCAAGTTCTAACCCTGGATGAGTGAGCCTTACCTGCCGGTTGAAGTAGAGGAAGCCCTTGGGGCAGTTGACATTGTGGAAGGGGGCGAAGGACTCAATGGGGCCATCTATGGTCATGGGGTGCAAGCGCAAGGCCCCCCGAGATGTCACCAGCAGCCAATGTGGCGAGGGCCCACAAATGAACACCTGAGAAGAAACACAGATGCTTCTTGCGCAAGGAATTCCAAGTGTTGTCCTGGTTCTCCAGGCTAGCCTTCCTGACTCCCTTCTGTCCAGTGCAAAAAATCCCACCACCCCCAACTGTGGGGTCCTATTCAGCAGGTGCCCCAAAGCGGCTCTTCCCTGACTATCTCCATCAGGAGACCCCCAACACTCTGGTCTCGGCTGTTCCTCAGAAAAACCCAGAAGCCCCTCCTGGACTGTCCCTCTGTCCACCAGGAATTCTTCACCTACTCCCGAATAGCCGTAGATGTCTTCAAAGTAGCGGAAGCGAGCGACTCGTCCTCGGGGGGCTCCCGATTCCTCGCCCCCCACGCTCTCGGACTTCTTTTTGGACGGTCGGGATTTCTTTTCCCGGAAGTTGATGTTGTGGGGAACCTGGTTGGAGGAGACCAAGAGAGCAGGTGAGGAGGAAGAAAAGAAGGAAGGAAAGAAGGAAGGAAGGAAGGAAGAAAAGAAAGAGGAAGGAAGGAAGGAAGGGAAGAAGAAATGAAGGAAGGGAAGAAGGAAGAAAGAAAGAAAAAAAGAAGAAATGAAGGAAGGGAAAAAAGAAAGAAAAAGGAAGGAAGGAAGGTAGGAAGAAAAGAAGAAATGAAGGAAGGAAGAGAAGAAGGAAGGAAGGAAAAAAGAAAGAAAGAAAAAAGAAAAAAGAAAAAAAGAAAGAAATGGAAGGAAGATATGAAGGAAGGAAGGAAGAAAAGAAGAAAGGAAGGAAGAAAGAAACAAGAAAAAAAGAAAAATGAAGGAAGGGAAAAAAGAAAGAAAGGAACCAGAAAGAAAGATAGAAAGAAAAAAAGAAATGGAAGGAAGGAAGATAGGAAGGAAGGAAGGAAAGAAGAAATGAAGGAAGGAAGGAAGAAAAAGAAAGAAAGAGAAATGAAGGAAGGGAAAAAAGAGAAAAAAGAAAGAAAGAAAGAAATGAAGGAAGGGAAAAAAGAGAAAAAAGAAAGAAAAAAAGAAAGAAATGGAAGGAAGATAGGAAGGAAGGAAGGAAGAAAAGAAGAAAGGAAGGAAAAAAGAAACAAGAAAGAAAGAAAGAAAAAAAATGAAAGGAAAAAAGAAAAGAAAGAAAGAAAGAAAGGAACCAGAAAGAAAGATAGAAAGAAAAAAAGAAATGGAAGGAAGGAAGGAAGGAAGGAAAGAAATGAAGGAAGGAAGAAAGGAAGGAAGAAAAAGAAAGAAAGAGAAATGAAGGAAGGGAAAAAAGAGAAAAAAGAAAGAAAGAAAGAAAGAAAGGAAGGAAGGAAGGAAGGAAGGAAGGAAGGAAGGAAGGAAGGAAGGAAGAAAGAAAGAAAGAAAGGGTGGCCCCTCTGCTCTGCCCCTTCCCGGGTAAGGGAATACTGAGACCCAGAGGAAGGGGGGGGCTACCTTTTTGAATCGCACTTTGAGGTTGGCCTGGCCCAGCTGAGAGTCGTGGTTAAAGGCCTCGTAGATGAGCAGCTCTTGATCCACGTGCACCTGGCGAGAGAATTGGGAAGGCCGCCTAGAGTCACTCCAGCCCATAAGGGCTCACCAGGTGCAGCTCTGAGCTGCAGGCGCCAGTGACTGAACGGCCCTCGCTCTGAGCCTCCCTCGGCTCCATTCCCAAGAGAATCGAGTTACAGCCAAGCTCACTTTGGCCCAGCGGTGAAGGCTAGGAAACCAGGAGACGGTGAGTTCTAGTTCCGTCATAAGCACAAAAGCTGGGTGACTTTGGGCCAATCGCCAGGAGAGTGAGTTCTAGTTCCGCTTAGGCGTGAAAGCCGAACCCCTCAGCGCAGGTGACCCTCCAGGCTCACCAAGAGGTACGGCCGGCTTTGTCGATTCCCCAGGGCCACCAGCAGGACCTCCTTGACCAGCGGCATCTCGGTCTGACGGACGACTTCCTCCTTCTTGGTCTCCCCCTGGCTGGCGGGCTGCCCGAAGGAGCTGTCCACCAGCACCCGTTGCCCCATGGGGAAATTCTTCACCAGAAACACCAGGCGCCAATCGGGCAACTGGTAGATCTGTGGGAGAGACGAGACGACGGTGGGAGGAACCAGAGAGGGGGCAGGTGGAGTTGGCCAAAAAAGGCCAACACAGTGCTGGGCTGCATCAACAGAGGGACAGAATCAAGATCACGTGAAGGGTTAGTACCACTTTACAAGGCCTTGGTAAGGCCACACTTGGAATACGGCATCCAGTTTTGGTCACCGCAATGTAAAAAAGATGTGGAGACCTTGGAAAGAATGCAGAGAAGAGCAACAAAGATGATTAGGGGACTGGAGGCTAAAACATATGGAGAAGCGGTTGCAGGAATCCAGTATGTCTAGTTTAATGAAGAGAAGGACCAGGGGGGACATGAGAGCAGCCTTCCAGTATCTCAGGGGCTGCCCCAAAGAAGAGGGAATCAAGCTATTCTCCAAAGCACCTGAAGGCAGGACAAGAAGCAATGGATGGAAACTAGTCAAGGAGAGAAGCAACCTAGAACTAAGGAGAAACTTCCTAACGGTAAGGACAATTAACCAGTGGAACAGCTTGCCACCAGAAGCTGTGGGTCTCCATCAATGGAGGCTTTTAAGAAGAGACTGGACAACCATTTGCCTGGGTCTCCTGCTTGAGCAGGGGGTTGGACTAGAAGACCTCCAAGGTCCCTTCCAACTCTGCTATTCTGGTGGGAGTGCTTCCTTCTGACTTACCTCCATGGTGCAGTTCTCCCGCACCAGCATGCACCAGTGGGTTGGCTCGGCCTTGTACTGGTGGGAATCCTTGTCCGCGGAGGGCAAGCTGCTGCGCCGCGGCTCCTCCTTGGTGGGGCTGAAGAGGGTGCTGGAGTCGCCGTAAAGCATCTCCTCCTCATCGTCCACTGTGTTGCTGCAGGAGACGGATTTCATTGGTTTAGAACAGGAGTAGGCCACCTGGGCTCTTTTATGACTCGGGGACTTCAACTCCCAGAATTCCTGAGCCAGCCATGTTGAGGGAAAAGGGGGAGGTTTCCAAGCTGAGCCATGCTGGCTCAGGAATTCTGGGAGTTGAAGTCCCCGAGTCATAAAAGAGCCAAGGTTGCCTACCCCTGGTTTAGAAGAGTTGTAGGGTGCCCATCTTACCTCAAGGCAACTCTCAACCGGATGACAGTGAAGGAGGAAGCTCATTTATGGGGGCCCGTGGCAAGTTTGACCCCTGCCCCCTTCCGCGCACACACACACACACACACACACCCTGTGCTAAGAGACACACAGAGATCCACCCTGTCTCCAGATCTCAAGGCTGTTAGGTTTTCTTGATTCCACTGAAGAAACAAGAGGGTTCATCTCCTGTTTCCACCAAGCCTCCTGTCAAGGTAATGATTTAACAGCTAACCAGCTTGTGTAATGTAAGATGTAAAAGGTAATGATGGGAATGGCTCAGCAGGGTCTGTGTCTCTTTAAGAGCCTTGGTATAAAAGGGAAGGCTCTACTGATGTGTTCTCTCTCTTCTGTTTCCTGCTGTAATTGTGGCTTGTTGGATCCTGCTGTATTAGCACGTGTATGTATATTGTTCCTGGTGTATGATGTCATAGACGGCGTAAGATAAACCACCATTTAATACAGACCACTGTTTACTGTGTTTACTCCTGGGTTATCTCAGCACAATAAGACACTGCACGCTCTTACACCTCCACTGGAAAGCAGGTTGTCCTTGACTTAACGTCCACAATGGAGCCCAACATTTCCGTTGCTAAGTGAGACAGTTGAGTGAGCTTTTCCCCATTTGATGACCTTTCTCGCCACTGTTGTTAAGTGAATCGCTGCAGCTGTTCAGTTAGCCACAGGGTTTTTAAACGGGCTCTCCCATTTGACTTGAAGGTCGCAAAAGGGGATCACGTGAGCCCCCCCCCGGGACGCTGCGACTGTCCTAATATAAGAGTTAATTGCCAAGTGTTTTGATCATGTGACCATGGGGATGCTTTAAAGATCATGTGAAAAACGGCCGTAAGTCGCTTTTCCAGTGCCGTTGTTAACGGTCACTAAGCAAATGGTTGTAACTTGAGGACAACCTGGGAGAGACTGGGAGGGACGCGAGCCGAGATGGTCTCCCCGATCTGCAGTACCTCACCTGAGGTCCTGGATGGGTGTCTCGGTCTCCGACTGGCTCCGCAGGGGCAGCTCGTCTCGGGAGCTGGATGAATGGCTCTCGGTGGAGAACATCCCACTGACGTCCCGGTAGACGCAGAGGGCGATCACCCGTGATTGCTGGGAAGAGAGACACAAGGTGGGGGGCTGGGCTGGTCACAGCACACAGAGGCAGAGCCCAAGCAGGAAGGCTGGATACGGCTCCATCTCTCCCGCCTTCTTAAATATTAGACTAAACTAAACTAAATTAAACTGAACTAAATTAAGTCAACTCAACCAAACCAAACCAAACCAAACCATGCAAAGTGTATTGGTGGCTATTAAAACGGATGTCCATGTGCCGCCTCTATGTTGGTTGAGGCAGGCAGGATTCCCTTGGGTACCATTTGTTGGGGGTCAAGGGAAAGGGAGGGTTTTGCCTTCTCTTTATGCTCAAGATCCCCATGTACAATTGGTGGGCCACTGGGTGACACAGAATGCTGGACTCGATGGGCTTTGGCCTGATTCAGCAGGGCTCTTCTTAGGTTCTTATGTTCTTAAACCTAAACTAAACCTAAACTAAAACTAAACTAAAAACTAAAACAAACTAAACTAAATTAACTAAACTAAACCTAAACTAAATTAAACCTAAACTAAATTAAACTAAACTAAACCTAAACCAATCTAAACTACACTACACTACACTAAACCAAAACTAAATTAACCCTAAACTCAACCAAGCCAAAGTAAACTAAACTAATAAAATAAAATAGTAAACTAAAATAAAAAATAAGACCAGGCCCTTCGCTTTCTTCCTCTTCTACTTTTTAAAACATCAGCCTGCTTCCAGCTAGGCTGTGTCTGCCGGTGCCTGGGCTATCTGAGTCCAAACAATCTTTAAGACTGACCACTCCTATAATCCACATCCCAAGGCCAAGTCGTCTCGGATATATCAATAAGCGGCCCATTTTGCACACTTAAGCATCCACACTTAAGCATCCACCCATTTTGCACACTTAAGCATCCACCTTTTGCACACTTAAGCATCCACCTTCCCAGCTTAAACAAGGAAACTGCTGGGAAACTGCCGGAGAGGTTGGGTGGAGGCGCCAAGTGGGGACTCAGCTTGGAATCCTAGCGCAGCTTCAAGAGGCCTAAGCTTGATCTCCCTCTAAACTTCAACTCCCAGAATTCCCCAGCCAGATACGGGAGTTGAAGTCCACAAGTCTTGAAGTTGGCAAGCTTGGAGACCCTTGATCTAGGCCAGGGGTCGGCAACCTTAAACAATCAAAGAGCCACTTGGACCCGTTTCCCAGAGAAAAGAAAACATTGGGAGCTGCAAAACTCACACTGGGGGGGGGAGCTTGATTGAAGAGTTTAATTAAAAAGAAATAGAGGCTGCTGTGCATGAGTTCTCTCTCTCTCTCCCCCCCTCCCTCCCTCTTTGTCTCCCTTCCTCTCTTCCTCCCCCCTCTCTCCCTCTCTCCAATCTTCTGCTCACCTGGCAAGCTGGCTTCATGCTGTTCTCCGACAAGCTGACCCACATTCTTATTGGGCTGGCTCTCTCCTGCCCTTGGTCTGCCAGTCCTCTTCCCCCATTCAGTGTGAGTGAATGTGTGTATGTGTGTGTGTGAGAGAGAGAGGGAGGGAGTGAGAGAGAAAGAGAGAGAGAGAGAGAGAGAGAGAGAGAGAGAGAGAGAGAGAGAGAGAGAGAGAGAGAGAGAGAGAGAGAGAGAGAGAGCTGCTGCTTCCTGCTTCGACGCAGCAAAGGCAGGAGCCTCGCCCAATAAGCTTGTCAGCTTGTCAGAGAACAGCGTGAGGCCACTCTTTTTTTTACAGAGAGAGAGAGAGAGAGAAAGAGAGAGAGAAGGGAAGTACAAGTGCCTCTCTCTGTCTCTCTGCAAACGGCGGAGGAGGCTGGAAGCCGCAGGAGAAGGCCCAAAGAGCCACATGCGGCTCCGGAGCCGCAGGTTGCCGACCCATGATCTACACCCATGAAGCCTTATCTGCTCATTCCCATGGGAAGGCAAGCAGCCTGGGAAGATTCTTGTAACTTAGGTGGAAAACAATAAAGTAGTTTGCTATGGCTATTTTCAAGGGCCTCATCTTGCTGGTCCTGATTGAAATCAAGCAATGGGGACTGAGCTGCCACACAATTTACGTCGCTTCTGCCAGCCAATAGGAACTCAAGAAGTCCATCAAAGCCCAGATGCTCTTCGGCAGGTCCAAGCTGATCCATCCCTTGGCCGGAAACTGCTGCTTTGGCAACTTCTTTTCAACAACCTTGGAATGACTGAATTTGTGGCACAAGGCTGAACAGAACAACTTCCCAGGGCGATCCGACTCTCACTCACATGGTGTAACTGCGGTTTCTGTAAGGTCAGGCGGTGCGTCCGGCCCCCGTAGGTGTCACTCTTTAGCACGAACATGGTCACCTGGCCTTCAGAGCTCATGATCACCACGTAGGGATCAGCCACGGCACAGTGCACAATGGGCGAGCCGAGGTCCACCGGGATGAAGTGTAGCTGGTTCACTGGGGAGAGAGGCATGGGTAAGTTGAGGAATTTGTGGGTTATGATGCTTCGGCCCCGAGGGGAACATGGCACACTGCTAAGGAGCTCGGAATCGTCCCATCTCGTGTCAATTTTGTAGTGCTATCCAAATTGTCTACACCACGTTCTCAACTTTTAGCAGCATTAAGGTTCCTGGACTTCAACTCCCAGAATTCCCCAGCCAGCATGAGCGACACCTACGAAGTCCAGACATCTTAATGTTGGTAAGATTGAGCGCAGACAATTCCTCCTCTCTTGCTGAATGATTGAACTTCCAAAACGGGACACCTGGGAAGGTGAGCCAGGTCACCTTCCTGCACTCACCTCCTTCCAGGAGACGGATACCCAGAGGGGACACCTGGACGATGTAGCGGTTCTCGCCGATGTTGCCAGAGTATACGGTGGGGCCCTGGGTGGCAAAGCCGCTGGTGTCCAGCTCCATGATCTCCTGGCCGGTCTGCAAGATCTGAGGGAAGAGAGAGATCAAGCAACAGAACCTATACCAGTGGTGGCGAACCTATGGCACGTATGCCAGAGGGGGCACTCAGAGCCCTCTCTGTGGACACGCACGCCATGCCCCAGAGATGGCAATCGTCCCTTTTCAACCAGCCGCCCACTAACTCGCCGAGGTCCCACTTGGCCGGATGCATGCCAGCACCCATGCGCTCATTGGTCTGTCAGGCAGCAGCTGCCCTGGCCCCTGCCTCGCTTTGCCCTGTGACAATGGCACCCCCGCCCTGCCTTGCCTCACCCCGCAGAACAAGCCTCTTTCCCACTGCCCTACCTGCCAGAGACCCCCTGGATCTTCCCCAACCCTGCCCCCACATGCGTCCCTCCCCACGAGCAACATTGAAGTGATCACGCCCACCTTGGCCACATCCACCCAGTCTGCCACGATCACCAGTCACGCCCACCCAGTGGGCCACACCCACCTAGCACCCGGCAATAAATAAGTGGGTTTGGGTTGCAGTTTGGGCACTCGGTCTCTAAAAGGTTCGCCATCACTGACCTATACTATCTCAGACAAGTGATTGTCCTGTTGTCAGAATCCAATTATATTTCATCTCTAGTTATCGACTATGGAAAACCCCATTCCTGCCCTCTCTGGATTCTGTCATACGATGAAGGGGAAAGGGGGTGAACAAAGGAGTTTTATGGCCCTCGCTTCCTTCGGTACAACTTCAAAGGGTCTGAATGTGGATACCACCAAAAGGACTAACCATAACAATGGGGCCATCAGCTTTCATCTACTCCTCTCTGAAGTCTCCCTTCCACTGGCAGTGAGGAAAAAGGGGGTGGAAATGTAACGCCTGGGATTGTTGCTGGAAGGATGGTGGGGTGGGGCGGGGCTGCTGGGAACCCCTTAAACCCTTGAACCATAGGGCTTAGCCCCCAGGTCCTGTCTAGAACGCCTGCAACCATTTTCTCTTAATAAAGAGAAATATTCCAAGAGTTCTGTCTTCGACATCCTTCAGTCATCCCTCGCTTGCCCAGGATGGATCTCTGGACTGCCAAGGACCTCTTGAGACAGGGACGTGCTCAGTACTGAGCCTCATGGCATCTCAGAAAGTTCATGTCCACCAAGGCAAGCCATCCAAAACCATCTCAACCCAACCCAACCCAACCCCGCGCAACTCAATGCAAGCCAACTCAACGTCAAGCCTCAAAGAATGCTTATGCTGTCTCAGCCATTATTGCTTCTTAACTTGCCTACGAACCTGGGGGAGGAGAGGGGAGAACGCAATGCCGGTTTCTGATCTCAAGAAGCTAGTCTGTGAGAATCAAGGACTTTCAAGATTTGTCTACTGAGAACGAAAGACATCCCCTCGTAATAATCATCTGAGTTATAATTGGGTAGTGGGAACTGCACTCATAGGGGGAGGGAGACTTCTATACTTTTAATATAGCAAACTAAGTGCGAATTAACCGGAGCCGGTTTTCCTTTCACCTGTCCCGAAATGATGCCCTCAATAAAGTTTTGCATTAGAGATTGGATCATCTCAGGTGTGCTGACTTCATTGGGTTTGTCAGTTGGAACCTTGACACCAAACCCAACCCAACCCAACCCAACACAAGCCACTCCAACACACGCCAACACAACTCAACTCAAGCCGAACCACTCAGACCTAACACATTGAATCTTAATCTAATCTAATCCAACCCATTCAAACCCAATCTAACCCAATCTAATCTAACCCAACCCAACCCAACCTAATCTAACCCAACCCAACCCAACCTAATCTAACCCAACCCAACCCAACCTAACCCAGTCCAACCCAACCCAACCCAATCTAACCCAAGCCAAGCCAGCCTAACCCAGTTCAACCCAACCTAATCTAACCCAACCCAACCAAACTCAACCTAACCCAACCCAACCCAACCTAACCCAGTCCAACCCAACCTAATCTAACCCAACCCAACCCAACCCAACCTAATCTAACCCAACCCAACCCAACCCAATCTAACCCAACCCAACCTAACCTAACCCAACCCAACCCAACCTAACCCAATCCAACCCAACCTAATCTAACCCAACTCAACCCAATCTAACCCAACCCAACCCAACCTAACCCAGTCCAACCCAACCCAACCCAATCTAACCCAACCCAACCCAGTCCAACCCAACCCAACCCAACCTAACCCAATCTAACCCAACTCAACCCAATCTAACCCAACCCAACCCAACCTAACCCAGTCCAACCCAACCTAATCTAACCCAACCCAACCAAACTCAACCCAACCTAACCCAACCCAACCTAATCTAACCCAACCCAACCCAATCTAACCCAACCCAACCCAGTCCAACCCAACCTAATCTAACCCAACCCAACCAAACTCAACCCAACCTAACCCAACCCAACCTATTCTAACCCAATCCAATCTAACCTAACGCAACCTAATCTAACCCAACCCAACCTAAGCCAACCCAACCTAAGCCAACCCAACCCAACCCAACTTAATCTAACCCAACCCAACCCAACCCAACCTAACCTAAGCCAATCTAATCCAATCCAACCTAAGCCAAGCCAAGCCAGTCACAGAGAAGCACCCACCATGGTGGAGTCTTCACGGCTCAGGATTAGGAACCCATGTCGCTTCCCATCATCCACTGGCTCAGGTGGAGAGGACTCCTTCTCAGGACCTTCTTCCTGAGTATCTTCTTCCTGCTAGGAGAGACATGGAGGATGCTGTCAGGGTCCACGCCCCACCGCCAGATCAATCAGGAGCCCCATACTGATATGGTGAGAGGTGAGAACTGGCCCAGATCACTGCGCTGTATAACAGGACCCCACCCAAAACAAGCAGGACCCCAATCTTTGTGCCTGGCAGAGACCCCTGAGGACAGAAGAGGCAACGCTCCCAGGGGAAGGCAGCATGAGTAAGAATCAGAATACCAAACCCTCTTCAGACCTTCTCTGGAGGCCTCCTGGGAGTAAATGGGACACTAACCGGGCCCAACGGAACTTTGGACTTTTTCTGACCAGCCAAGCAGTCAGAGAGAGGTAAAACACCCCCTCTGCTCGCCCTCCTCCATCTTTTAGTCTTCAGCAGGGGTTCTCAACCTTGGCCACTTTAAGACTTGTGGACTTCAACTCCCAGAATTCCTCAGCAGCAAAGCTGGCTGAGGAATTCTGGGAATTGAAGTCCACAAGTCTTAAAGTTACCAAGGTTGAGAACCCCTGGTCTTCAGCAACACCGAGCAGGAGTGCTGAGCTGAACATCTTTTCTCTCTCTGCCTTCAACCCGAAACGTGTCTAGCGCAATGCCCCGAGACAGGCCCGGGCTGGCCCAGCAAGCCACCCTCCTGTCCTGGGAAGCTGGGTCCAGCGAGGGTCTTCTCCGGCCCTCAGCTGGCAGGGGGAAGGAGGGCCAATCGCCTGCAGGAGAGCCGGACTTCGGGCCCGCCTGCAAGACCAAAGCGCTGGACGTACGGTGGCTTCCTCCGTCTTCTGGGGCGAGATCACCGTCCACATGTCGTAGCAACCGGGCAGTTCAAAGGTGGTGACCACCTGAGGACGGATGCTTTTCTGCAAGAAAAGGGAAGAGGGAGACGTTGGGGGGGGTGGGGGGTGGTCCAGCATCTCCAGAACAGGACATTCCCAAAAGCTTCCTGTACAGGAGAGAGACTTTTTCCCGTTTTATTTCGGGATATTCGTGGCTTTAAGGAATGAGTGGGTAATGAGAGATCCAAGAGCGCCCAGAACCCCCTTCACCAGCTCCTCCTCTTCCTCCTCCCATCAAGGACTGTATCCTCCTCCTCCTCCTCCTCCTCCCACCAAGGAACCCATCCTCTTCCTCCTCCTTCTCTGCAAAGCCCCCCTCCCTTCTAGCACTGATGATGTTGCCTAGTTGGGTCATGAAACGTCTGCAAGGAAACCACCAAGCTCAGAGAGCATCAAGGACCCCACAGTCCTCCTCCTCCTCCTCCTCCTCCCTACAAGCTCCATTCTAGCACTGATGATGTTCCCTAGTTGGGTCATGAAACATCTGCAAGGAAACAGCCAAGCTCAGAGAACACCAAGGACCCCACAGTTCTCCTCCTCCTCCTCCTCTCTTCTTCTTCTTCCTCCTCCTCCTCCTCCCTACAAGCTCCATTCTAGCACTAATGAAGTTATCTAGTTGGGTCATGAAACATCTGCAAGGAAACCACCAAGCTCAGAGGGCACCAAGGACTCCACAGTCCTTCCTTCCTTCCTTCCTTCCTTCCTTCCTTCCTTCCTTCCTTCCTTCCTTCCCTCCCTCCTCCTCCTTTCTAGCACTGATGATGTTCCCTAGTTGGGTCATGAAACGTCTGCAAGAAAACCACCCAGCTCAAAGGACCCCACAGTCCACCCATCCTTCCTTCCTTCCTTCCTTCCTTCCTTCCTTCCTTCCTTCCTTCCTTCCTTCCTTCCTTCCTTCCTTCCTTCCTTCCTCCTCCTCCTCCCTTCTAGCACTGATGATGTTCCCTAGTTGGGTCATGAAATGTCTGCAAGAAAACAATCCAGCTCAGAGAGCACCAGGGACCCCACAATCCATCCATCCATCCATCCATCCATCCATCCATCCTTCCTTCCATCCTTCCTTCCCTCCCTCCCTCTTCCTCCACCTCCTCCTCTGCAAAGCCCACTTCCTTTTAGCACTGACGCTACCTAGTAAGGTCATGAAACGTCTGCAAGAAAACCAGCCAGCTCAGAGAGCACCCAGGACCCTGCCGTTCAACCCTCAGCTACAACGATTCTGTCGGTGCTCCAATGTTCTCTGGGGCAGCCCTAGGCTGTGCTGCTAATGGGGCCTCGGCCCTTCACTCCCCTCCCTGGGATCGGCCCGCAGGGTGTCCGCAGCTGCGTTTCCCCCCCTCACCTGCAAGACTGAGAGGGCACCGTTTTTGCTGTAGCCAGAACACACCACAATTTCTAGATCAGGCTCAGGACTATTCTGGAACTAGAAAAAGACAGGTCTATGAAGCAGGTTGCCTCCCTTGTAGGTTTTGCACAGCAAAAATCCCCCTGCAATTTTCTATCTTAAGGACGTGTAATATTTTGTAAATTGAATCTGTTTCTTACAGGTACAATTGTTTTTATACGTCTGTGTTTTATTATAATATAAGCCTCCCAGAGTCATCTTGGACCGTGCGATGGACAGCATGTAAGTTTAATAAATAATAACATCATCAAACATCCAATTTGCTTATCCCGGGTCCCTGGAAGGACTGGATAGGCCAGGGGTAGGCCACCTGGGCTTTTATGACTGTTGGACTTCAACTCCCAGAATTCCTGAGCCAGCCATGCTGAGGGGAAAGGGAGAGGTTTCCAAACTGAGCCATGCTGGCTCAGGAATTCTGGGAGTTGAAGTCCACGAGTCATGAGGAGCCATAGTTCCCCCATGCTGGCTCAGGAATTCTGGGAGTTGAAGTCCACGAGTCATGAGGAGCCATAGTTCCCCCATGCTGGCTCAGGAATTCTGAGAGTTGAAGGCCACCAGTCATAAAAGAGCCAGGATTGAAGACTCCTGTCTTAAATCTAACAAACAAAATGGAGACTGGCTGAGGAATCCTGGGAGTTGAAGCCCATAAGTCATGAGGGGGCCATAGTTCCCCCATGCTGGCTCAGGAATTCTGGGAGTTGACATCCAGGAGTCCTAAAACAGCCTAGGTTGCCTACCCTTGGGATAGGCGGACCAAAATGCCAAATCCAGTCTGAACATCTGGCTGACTGTGCGATGAAGCATTTTTTTCTTTTTTCTTTTAAAGAATTTCTTGTCAAGGTATTGATTTAACAACTTATGTAATGTAAGATGTAATGATGGGAATGACTCAGCAGGGTCTGCGTCCCTTTAAGAACCTTGGTATAAAGGGAAGGCTCTGATGATGTGTTCTCTCTCTTCCGTTTCCTGCTGTAACTGTGGCTTGCTGGGTCCTGTTGTATGAGCACGTGTATGTATATTGTTCCTGGTGTATGATATTGTAGATAGTGTAAGATAAACCACCGTTTACTATAGATCACTGTTTACTGTGTTTACTCCTGGCTTATCTTGCGCAATAAGACAGTGCATGCTCTGACATTTCTAAAGAGTGCAGAGAAGAGCAACAGAGATGATCAGGGGACTGAAGGCTAAAACATATAAAGAACGGTTGCTGGAATTGGGTAGTTTTAACGAAACGAACGACCAGGGGTGACACGATAGCAGTTTTCCAATATCTGAGGGGCTGCCCCAAAGAGGAGGGAGGTCAACCTCTTCTCCAAAGCACCAGAAGGCAAAGACAAGAAGCAACGGATGGAAGATAATCAGGGAGAGAAGCAACCTGGAACTAAAGAGGAATTTCCTGACAGTGAGAACAATCAAGCAGTGGAACAGTTTCCCTCCAGATAGTAGTAGTAGTAGTAGTAGTAGTAGTAATAGTAGTAGTAGTAGTAGTAGTAACAATAACAACAACAATAATAATAAAAAGTTGGAAGGGACCTTGGAGGTCATCTAGTCCAACCCCTGCTCAGGCAGGAAACCCTATACCAGGGGTAGGCAACCTTGGCTCTTTTATGACTCGTGGACTTCAACTCCCAGAATTCCTGAGCAGCATAGGGAGTTGAAGTCCACGAGTCATAAAAGAGCCAAGGTTGCCTACCCCTGCCCTATACAATTTCGGACAAATGACTGTCCAGTCTCTCCTTAAAAATCTCCAGTGTTGGAGCATTCACCGCTTCTGGAGGCAGGTGGTTCCACTGATTGTTCTGTCAGGAAGTTTCTCCTTAGTTCCAGGTTGCTTCTCTCCTTGATGAGTTTCCATCCGTTGCTTCTTGTCCTGCCGTCAGGCGCTTTGGAGAACAGCTTGACTCCCTCTTCTTTGGGGCAGCCCCTGAGATACTGGAAGGCTGCTATCCTGTCCCCCCTCGTCCTTCTCTTCGTTAAACTGGACATCCCCAATTCCAGCAACCGTTCCTCATATATGTGTGGGTTGCTCCCTCACTGGAGGTTTTCTGGAAGAGACCGGACAGCTATCTGTCTGAAATGCTGTAAGGTCTCCTGCCTGAGCAGGGGGGTTGGACTAGAAGACCTCTAAGGTCCCTTCCAGCTCTATTTTGATTGAAAGGATTTAGGATCTCTTGCTTGAGCAGAGGGCTGGAGTAAAAAGTCCCTTCCAACTCTGTTGTTCTGTGATTCTAGTGCTCTTTTCTTTCCACAAGGGATTTTTTTTTCCAGATCCGGAGAGTGTCCCCTTCCCCCTTCCTCTCCCCAGGAAATTGGGGGCATCCAGGTGAGGCTGAGCGGGGGGAGGGGAGGACAAAGAATGCTACCTCCTCGGAGAGAAAAGCCGGTTCCCCCATGGCGGCGTTGGCGCAGGGCCCAATGTTCAGGATACTGTCGCAGACCTTCCAGAAGAGGAGAGAGGAAAGCGTCAAATCGGCTGAACATTTCTGATTAACCAAGGAAAGAGGTGGGAGGGGGCACTTTTCCTGCCTTAGGAAAGCAAGATGGGAAAACCCCCCTGCCCAAAGCCCACAACTGCAGAGGAAAATCTCCAACATATAGGGAATCGAAAAAGGACCTTTGCTTTTTAAGAGTTCCTCCTCGCAGAATGTTGTGATGGGCAGAAATCCAGGCCGGTAGTTATAGCGCTTGAGTTGCTACTACATGAGCATGGCCAAAGCTTTGAGGACTTGGTAGCCTCAATAGGAAGCCCTAGGCTCAAATGCCTCTGCCCTTCAACTTGCCTTTAGAGAAGGGGTGGGGTGGGAGGCATTACTTTCAAGCGGACAGAAAGAGAAACGAAGCTACTTCGACTCAGCTGCAGACCGCGGGAGCCTGAAGCCTTGCCAAGGACACCAGAACAGGTGTCAACTTGAAGCAGACGGTTCCCATAACAAAAGTGGATTTGTGGCTAGGGATTACATACGTTGGGGGTACTGCTGGGAAAACTAGGGTCTTCTGCTTGAGCAGGGGGTTGGACTAGAAGACCTCCGAGGTCCCTTCCAGCTGTATTCTGATTGACTGAAGTCTATGAATTAGTGTGGGAACCTCGGAGTTAGTTTTGCTTCAACAGAGTCGTGCAGTGTATTCAATACGCAAGCTTTTCGGAAATGGAATCAACCTGGGGTTTTATTTGGATTCTCGAGCTGGATGTTGACAGTCTGGTTTTGGGAGTGTCTAGTTGGCACTTCAGGGGCACTTCCCTTGCTGGGGAAACTGAGGCAGACATACCTCGAAAGAGTAGGTGGTCAGCTGGGTGCCGGACTGGGCCTCGCTGCCATACACCTCGATCTCGTCCACTTCGTCCTGCGGAGCTGACTTCCCTCCTGCGCGAGACGGATTGGGAAATAAAGGACGAGGGGCTCGGATGGACGGCCTCGCCCCGCTGCTGCTCCCTCACGCCCCCCCCCTCTTCCCTCCAGGCACTTCCTCCTCTCCACCCTTCTACTTGCTTCCCACCCAAGTGGGGCTGGGCTGGCCGTTCTAATGTGTTTTTTAGCGGCTTAGTGGTTTTTACTGTTTTCAAATGTTTTTAAGATTTTAACTGCAACACAGGCAGTCCTCAATTTGCAACAGTTTGTTTAGTGACCGTCCAAAGTGACAATGGTGCTGAAAAAAGTGACGTATGACCGTTTTTCACACTTACGACCGTTGTAGCATCCCCATGATCACATGATGGAGAGAGAGGGGGGGATTAGGTAGCTGATATAGATGATGATAGGTAGATAGGTAGATAGGTAGATAGGTAGATAGGTAGATAGATAGATAGATAATGATAAAGATAGGTGGATCAATGATAGATGATATAGATAAATTAGATGATGTAGAGATAGATAAATAGGTAGATAGATAGGTAGGTAGGTAGGTAGGTAGGTAGGTAGGTAGGTAGGTAGATAGATAGGGAAAGGCAGGCAGGCAAACAAGATAGATAGATAGATGGATGGATGGATGGATAGATAGATAGATAGATAGATAGATAGATAGATAAAGGTAGGTAGATAGATGATAGATTACGTAGATAAGCAATAGATGATATAGATCAATGATGGCGAACCTTTTAGAGACCGAGTGCCCAAACTGGAACCCAAAACCCACTTATGGATCGCCGGGTGCCGGGTGGGTGTGGCTCACTTGGTGGGTGCAGCTACCGTGGGCTTGGCAGACTGGGTAGGCGTGGCTACTGGATGGGTGGGACTGCAGTAGTCATGGCAGATTGGGTGAGCATGGCTGGGGTGGGCGTGGCCACCTTGATGTTGCTTGTGGGGAGGGACACCTGTGGGATCCGGGCAGGGCTGGGGGAGATCCAGGGGGGGTCTCTGGCGGGTGGGATGGTGGGCTCCCCAATGGCGGCTCCAGGCTGGCTGGCCTTAGGCCAGTGATGGCAAACGTTTAGAGACCACATGTGCTGGGGCGAGGGCGCGTGCCCACAGAGAAGGCTCCGCGTGCCGCCTCTGGCACGCATGCCAGAGGTTCGCCACCACTGATATAGATAGATAATGATAGGCAGATAAGACAAATAGATAGACAGATGATTGACAGACAGATACATGTGCAGTGCAGCCAACCTTCTGGCTAGGGAGCCTGGGGGCAGACAGTCCTTACCAATCTCTCAGATACCGGCGCAGAGGGGGCTGATCAAGGACCCCCTTCCCTCCAAGTCCACCCTCAGTGTCAGCAGACGGAATCAGATGACCCAGCAGAGATGGGAGGGGGGAGGGAAGGATAGGCTGCCCCCCACCAGAAAACTGAAGCCTTTATGCAGCGTGCAGTGGCTCATTTGCAACATGCCCCCCCCGAGACCTTACAACAGAGTTTGGGGGCCTTTCTCGGCCCCTTTGCTGCGAGAATCGGGACACTCACCGGCCCAGTTGGCGGACTGCTCCATGCGCTTCTTCTTCAGGGGGGGCTCCTCCTGGGAACCAAACAGAGAGGTCCGTTGGCAAGGAGAGGCAAGAGACCCACAAAGCCCCCCTGCTGCTGCTGCTGCTGCTGCTGCCCTTAGAAGCCCCCCCCAGCCATCTCTGCAGGAAAGCCCCCCCCCCGGACTCTCTAAAGCTCTCCATCCTTGGCCACTTTAAGGCCTGTGGACTTCCAACTCCCAGAATTCCCCCGCCAGCACCTGTGGCTAAGGAAGTGGGGCAAGGGAGGACTGCGTGTACAGGGAATCCTCGACCTACGACGGTTCACTTAGTGACTTAGGACCCGTTTTCACACTTAACGACCGTTGCAGCGTTCCCGGGCTCGCGTGATATCAACATTCGAACGCTTGGCAACTGGCATGTACTTACGACGGTTGCAGATTCACTAAACAACCAGGTTACTAATTTAACAACTGCAGCGCTCCACTTAACAACTGTGGCAAGGTAGGTCATGAAACGGAGGAAAACTCACTTAACCAGGGTCTCACTTGGCAACAGGGCTGAATTCTGCTCGTGAGCCGAGGACGCCCTGTAGTTTGCCGAAGAGGGCGGCTTTAAAGGTAGGGCTCAGCTCTGGGTGCGAAGGGGGACGGAGAGACCCCCGACTGATGCCCCTTACCTTCTCGGCAGAGTCCTTAGCGATGCTCATCGGGGCCTCCTGGAGCTTTTCCGTGTATTTCAGGAGAAGGGAATTGCCCAGCCGAGAGCCCAGGAACAGGTAACCGGGCTCCAAGGTAATCATCTGAGACCCAAAGGGGGAAAGGCAAAAAAGAGTCAGACTAGAACGGAGAGATGGCCGGCGGGGGTCCAGGCTACCGGAGGCAGAAGGGGACCAACTCGATGCAGCCGACCCGCCATGGCCAGCTCGCTGGGAGACAATTTAACCGTTCGGATTAATTCTTTAAAGTAAATTTTAAAAAAAAGATTCTAATTTCTGTCATTCACATTTCACTCAATTGAGTATGTCTAGTTTAATGAAGAGAAGGACTGGGGGGGGGGACAGGATAGCAGTATTCCAATATCTCAGGGGCTGCCCCAAAGAAGAGGCAGTCAAGCTCTTCTCCAAGGCACCTGAAGGCAGGACAAGAAGCAACGGGTGGAAACTCATCAAGGAGAGAAACTGTTTTGGTCACCAAGATGTAAAAAAGATGTTGAGACTCTAGAAAGAGTCACAGAGAAGAGCAACAAAGATGATGAGGGGACTGGAGGCTAAAACATATAAAAAACGGCTGCTGGAATTGGGGGTGTCTAATTTAACGAAGAGAAGGATGAGGGGGGACAGGATAGCAGCCTTCCAGTATCTCAGGGGCTGCCCCAAAGAAGAGGCAGTCAAGCTCTTCTCCAAAGCGCCTGAAGGCAGGAGAAGAAGCAACGGATGGAAACTTGTCAAGGAGAGAAGCAACCTGGAACTAAGGAGAAACTTCCTGACAGTGAGAACAATTAACCAGGGGAACTACCTGCCTCCAGAAGCGGTGAATGCTCCAACACTGAAGGATTTTAAGAAGAGACTGGACAGCCATTTGTCTGAAATGGGTATAGGGTTTCCTGCCTCAGCAGGAGATTGGACTAGATGACCTCCAAGGTCCCTTCCAACTTTACTATTCTGTTCTGTTGTCCCTCCCTCCCCATCCTGCTTAGGTTTATTTTGAATTTTTAAATTAAGGTCTTTATTTATTGCTTTATGTTGCATTTCATTCAATGTCTGTTAGCCATCTAGAGTCACCTGGGGATGGACTGTGAAACAAGTTGGAAAAGAAAAAGAAAGAAAGAAAGAAAGAAAGAAAGAAAGAAAGAAAGAAAGAAAGAAAGAAAGGGAAAAAGGAAAAGAAAAAGGAAAAGGAAAAAGAGAAAGAAAAAAGGAGAGTGAGAGAAAGGAAGGAAAGAAGGAAAAGCAGAAAGGAAGAAAAAAGGAAGAGAAAAAAGAGAAAGAAAAAAGGAAGAGAAAAAAGAGTGAGAGAGAGAGAAAGAAAGAGAGAAAGAAAAAGGAAGGAAGGGAAAAAGGAAAAGAAAAAAAGAGAAAGAAAAAAGGAGAAAGGAAGGAAAGAAGGAAAAACAGAAAGGAAGAAAAAAGGAAGAGAAAGAAAAAAGAGAGAAAAGAGAAAGAGAGAAAGAAAAGAGAAAAAGAAAGGAAGGAAGGAAGGAAAAAGGAAAAGAAAAAGGAAAGAGAAAGAAAAAAGGAGAAAGAAGAGAGAGAGAAAGGAAGGAAAGAAGGAAGAAAAAACAGAAAGGAAGAAAAAAGGAAGAGAAAGAAAGGAAGAAAGGAAGAGAAAAAGGAAAAAGAAAAAAGAGAGAGACAAAGGAAGGAAAGAAGGAAGGAACAAAGGAAGAAAAAACAGAAAGGAAGAAAAAAGGAAGAAAAAAGAGAGAAAGAAAAAAGGAAGAGAAAAGAGAGTGAGAGAGAGAGAAAGAAAAAGAAAGGAAGGAAGGAAAAGAAAAGAGAAAGAAAAAGGAGAAAGGAGAAAGGAAGGAAGGAAAGAAAGAAAGAAAGAAAGAAAGAGAGAAAAGAGAGAAAGATCTAACTGACCCCAGGAGAAGGAAAGTCAGTCCAATCCCCCCATCCATCCGTCCATCCCCCTCCCAGCCCGGCTGGCCCCGGCTGGGCCGGAGGGGGCACTTACGCAGGTGGTGAGGACACTGGCCGCCGCCTTGTCAAAATGGAAGGAGCGGACACTTCGCATGCCATCCGTGATGAGGGTCAGCACGTAGCTGGGGAGAGAAACGGAAGTGGATGATGGGAACCGCGGGTCCATGAGCAGAAAGCAGTCTGGACACAGTCTCTGCTCCAGCACAAACTCACACACCACGAGGACAGAGCATGGTGAGCAGAAATACAAGGCGGACTGGCGTCGTCTGTGGAGCAGGAGATTCAGTTACTGGGGGGGGGCGGTGTGGGTGTCTTGGTTGTCCCTGAGCTTTGTGATTTTCTTGCAGACGTTTCATGACCCAAGTAGGTAACATCATCAGTGCTAGATGGGAGCAGGGTTTGAGGAGTGGAGGAGGAGGAGAGGAAGAGGACTGTGGCGCTCCCTGAACCTGGTAGTTTCCTGCCAGACGTTTCATGACCCGACTAGGTAACATCACCAGTGCTAGATGGGAGGGAAGTTTCCAGAAAGGGGGAGGAGCAGGGGGGGCTGTGGGGTCCCTGGTGCTCTCTGAAAAGGCTTGTTTTCTTGCAGACATTTCATTATCCAATTAAGTAATTTGACCAGTGCTAGAAGAAAGAAAGAATCAGAAAGAAAGGACAGAAAGAACAAGAAAGAAAGACAGAAAGATGAAAGAAAGAAAAAGAAAGGAAGAAAGACAAAGAAAGAAAAAAAGAAAAAAAAGAAAGAGAACCAGAATAGAGAGAAGGAAAAAAAAGACCAGAAAGAAAGAAAAAGAGAGAAAGAACCAGAAAGACAGAAAGAGAAAGAACCAGAAAGACAGAAAGAAAAAGAAAGAAAAAGGAAGGAAGAAAAAGAAAGACAAAGAAAGAAAGAGAATCAGAAAGAGAGAGAAAAAGAACCAGAAGAAAGAAAAAGAGAGAAAGAACCAGAAAGACAGAAAGAGAGAAAAAGAGAAAGAAAAAGAGAAAGGAAGGAAGAAAGAGAACCAGAAAGAAAGAAAGAGAGAGAGAAGAAAAGAAAGAACCAGAAAGACAGAAAGAGAATGAACCAGAAAGACAGGAGAAAGAACCAGAAAGACAGAAAGAGAAAGAACCAGAAAGACAGAGAGAGAGAAAGACAGAAAGAGAAAGAAAGAACAAGAAAGACAGAGAAAACGAAAGAAAGAGAAAGGAAGGAAGAAAGACAAAGAAAGAAAACCAGAAAGAGAGAGAGAGAGAGAGAGAGAAGGAAAGAAAGAACCAGAAAGACAGAAAGAAAGAGAAAGAACCAGAAAGAGAAAGGAAGGAAGACAAAGAAAGAAAGAAAGAAAACCAGAAAGAAAGAAAGAGAGAAGGAAAGAAAGAATGGAGAGAGAGAGAGAGAGAGAGAGAGAGAGAGAGAGAGAGAGAGAGAGAGAGAGAGAGAGAGAGAGAGAGAGAGAGAGAGAGAGAGAGAGAGAGAGAGAGAGAGAGAGAGAGAGAGAGAGGGAGGAGTGTGGGGTCTTTAGTGCTACCTGAGCTCAGCTGTTTCCTTGTACATTTCATTACTCAAATAGGCAACATCAAGGCAACATCAGCAGCAGCAGCAGCCCCAGCGGCACTGATGATGTTACCTAGTCAGGTAATGAGACGCCTGGCAGGAAAGAAGCCCAGGCCGGGCCAGGAGGGGAGCCTGCCGGAGGAGCAAGCCAAGCCTTACATCTCCCCTCCCTTCAGCGAGATCACCATCTTGTCGTAGGAGATGAAGGTCGCCTGGGCACAGTCCAGAGTGATTTTCAATCCTTCCTGGAACCCTGCAAGAGAGAGACGGGGAGAAGAGCAGCCCTTAGCAACTCCCTTCGGCCCCCTCCAAGCGAGACGGGCGGTGAAGAAACACCAGGTCTAAATAAGCCAACATAACCGGTCAGACTCTGGCCTAAAGTCTGCCACAAAAGCTTAGTTTCCTGGTTCTGGCTGAAGCCAAGATCCTGAAACCCTCAGCTTTCCACGTCCCAAAGGACCTTTTCAACTCGGCTTTGGGGGGCTTTCTCCTGAAAAACGTTCCGTTTCTCATCCAGGAAGCCTCTTTAGAAAGCGAGACGTGTTCAGAAATAATAGAGTAACAGAGCTGGAAGGGACCCTGGAGGTCTTCTAGTCCACCCCCTCCCCTGCTTATACCATTTCAGACAAGTGACTCTCCAATCTCTTTTTAAAAACCTCCGCTGTTGGAGCACCCACCACTTCTGGAGGCAGGTGGTTCCACTGGTTAATGGACCTGGGATTATAGAATAACGGGATAAGAGAGCTGGAAGGGACCTTGGAGGTCATCTAGTCCAACCCCCTGCTCAGGCAGGAAACCCATAATAATAATAATAGTTGGGACCTTGGAGGTCATCTAGTCCAACCCCATGCTCAGGCAGGAAACCCATAATAATAATAATAGTTGGGACCTTGGAGGTCATCTAGTCCAACCCTCTGCTCAGGCAGGAAACTCATTATAATAATAACAACAACAGTTGGCAGGGACCTTGGAGGTCATCTAGTCCAACCCCCTGCTCAGGCAGGAGACCTGATACCATTTCAGACAAGTGGCTGTCCGGTCTCTTCTTTGAAACCTTCAGTATTGGGGCACCCACAACTTCTAGAGGCAAGCCGTTCCACTGGTTAATTGATCGGGATTGTAGCATTACAGAACAAGAGAGCTGGAAGGGACCTTGGAGGTCATCTAGTCCAAGAATCAAGATCAGGTGAAGGGTTAATACCACTTTACAAGGCCTTGGTAAGGCCACACCTGGAATCCTGCATGCAGTTTTGGTCACCACGACGTAAAAAAGATGCTGAGACTCCAGAAAGAGGGCAGAGAAGAGCAACAGAGATGATCAGGGGACTGGAGGCTAAAACATAATAAGGAACGGTTGCTGGAATTGGGAATGTCTACTTTAACGAAGAGAAGGACGAGGGGGGACATGATAGCAGTATTCCAGTATCTCAGGGGCTGCCCCAAAGAAGAGGGAGTCAAGCTCTTCTCCAAAGCCCCTGAAGGCAGGAGAAGAAGCAACGGATGGAAACTAACCAAAGAGAGAAACAACCTGGAACTAAGGAGAAACTTCCCGACAGGGAGAACAATTAACCAGTGGAACTACTTGCCTCCAGAAGCGGTGAATGCTCCGACACTGGAGGTTTTTAAGACAAGACTGAACAGCCATTTGTCTGAAATGGTATAGGGTTTCCTGCCTGAACAGGGGGCTGGACTAGATGACCTCCAAGGTCCCTTCCAACTCTGTTATTTTGCATTTTATTCTGGACAAGAAGTAAGAGGTGGAAAGCTCTTTAAAAGAGAAGCAACGTAGAACTTAGGAGGCATTTCCTAACAGTGAGGACAATTGACCAGTGGAACCACCTGCCTCCAGAAGCGGTGGATGCTCCAACACTGGAGGCTTTTAAGAAGAGACTGGACAGCCATTTGTCCGAAATGGTGTAGGGTTTCCTACCTCAGCAGGGGGTTGGACTAGATGACCTCCAACTTTATTATTATTATAATCCCCTGCTCAGGCAGGCGACCCTCGGCCGTTCCAGACGGAAGAACGAGAAAGTCCCAGCTGCCTTTTGGAAAAACACCGTTGGTCTAGTCACAATCTCAAGGATTGAGCATCTGCAGAGACGCCCAGTTTTCCAAATAGTGCCTCGGCAAGCGTGATCCCGTGTAGGCAGAGATCTTTTTAGAGCGGGCGGATCCCTGGTCACGACGGATCCCTGCCGCCTGTCTCCCAAAGGGTTATTGCAAGTCAAATAACAGCAGGCAGCAACAGGCAGAGAGTTCGAGACTTACCGCCAGAGCTGAGAACAAAGTTTCTGTAGCTAAACAAGGTGCTTCTTCATTGAAGCGTGCCTGGTTTCATTACCCTTTTTGGGGGGGGGGCAGCGTTGTTAAGCGAAATCAACTGAGGTTGCTAAGTGAATCGCACCGTCTTTAAGCAAATCCGGCTTTCCCCACCGGTTTTACCCTGGGACGGCGCAACTGTCACGAGTACATGCCAGTGGCAAAGGGCCTGGATTTGGATCACGTGACCGTTCCGTGTGACGGGGCCGTTCAGAGTTTCAAACGGTCGCTAAATGAACGACTGTAAGTCAAGAACCCCCGGGATCTGGTCTGAGTCAGCCAGCGGCCTATTTAGCTGGGGAAGGCGAACAGGAGGGCAGGCAAACGGAGCTGGGTGGAGCTGGCTCTCCGACTGGATCTGGGAAGGACGGGACGAATCCTGGATGGAGTCCTTTTTCCTTTGGGGGAGAAACCCCCCCTGCACAGTCAGTACGGCAAGAGCTGCTTCGTCCCAGTGACTCTCTTGACTCTTTGCCTACCCCAAATTTTCATTTCTGACTGAAGGAATTTACTCGGATGAGGAACGCAACGTCTCAGTTTGGAGAAACGTGGCACCCTGGCCACGACTTAACCTTTTGAGATGCTTTTCACAAGGAGTCCCGCCTCCAGAGGGATCCAAAAGCATCTATCTGTCCATCGTCATTTCGGGAGGAAAGGCAGAGAGAGAGAAAGGGAGGGAGAAAGAGAAAGAGAGAGAGGGAGGAAGGGAGGGAGAGAAAGGGAGGGAGAGGGAGGGAGGGAAAAAGAGAAAGGGAGAGAAAGGGAAGGAGAAAGATAGAGGGAGAGAGAGATGGAGGTAGGGAGTGAGAGAGACAGGGAGGGAAAGAAAGGAAGGGAAAGAGGAAGGGAGGGAAAGAGAGAGAGGGAGAGAAAGGGAGGGAGAAAGAGGGGGAGAGACAGAGGGAGAGAGAGATGGAGGTAGGGAGAGACGGAGGGAGGGAAAGAAAGGAAGGGAGAGAGGAAGGGAGGGAAAGAGAGGGAGAGAGGGGGAGGGAGGGAAAAGAGAGACAGAGAGGGAGGGAGGGAAAAGGGAGGGAAGGAGAGAGGGAGAGAGAGAAAGGGTGGTAGAAAAAGGAAGGTAGGGAGAGAGGGAGGGAGGGAAAGAAAAGAAGGAAGGGAAAGAGAGAGAGGGAGAGAAAGGGAGGGAGAAAGAGAGAGGGGAGAGAGACGGAGGGAGGGAGGGAGGGAGGGAGAGAAAGGGAGGGAGTAAGAGAGAGGGAGAGAGAGATGGAGGGAGGGAGGGAGAGAGGGAGGGAGGGAAAGGAAGAAAGGGAGGAAGGGAGGGAGAAAGAGAGGGGGAGAGACAGACGGAGGTAGGGAGTAAGAAAGGGAGGGAAGGAAAGGAAGGGAGAGAGGGAGGGAGGGAGGGAGGGAGAAAGAGAGAAGGGGAGGGAGAGAGAGACGGAGGTAGGGAGAGAGGGAAAGAAGAGAGAGAGGGAGAGAAAGAGAGAGGGAGGGAGAGGGAGGAAGAGAGAGAGGGAGGGAGGGAAAGAGAGGGAGGGAAAAAGAGAGACACAGAGAGAGGGAGGGATAAAAGGGAGGGAAGGAGAAAGGGAGGGAGAGAGAAAGGGAGGGAGGGAAAGAGAGGTAGAAAAAGGGAGGGAGGGAAAGAGGTAGAGAGACAGAGGGAGGGAGGGAGGGAGGGAGGGAGACAGACAGACAGACGTACTCAGCGGGAAGACGGTGGTGCCGTTGGTGAGGCTGTTGAGGGAGACGCCGTAGGGGGGCACGCTCTGGTTCAGGTAGAGCAAAGAGTTCACCGCAAAGATCACAACACCTCCTGGAGGGGGGGAGAGAAGAGAGGCAGAGGAGAGAGGGAGGAAACACAACTCACCTCTTACACACCCCAGGCTTAATACGTGGGGTTCCCTTCAAAATTCCGCACCAAAGACGCTGCTCCCCTCGGCAACCTCCAGCCCTTGTCCAGCGCCCCACATCTGGAGTTTCCAGCCGGGAGGCTCTGCAGCCCGGCACCTCTGGAGGGGGTGGGGGTCTGTTCGAGATGCACGCAGACGCCAACCTCCGGCACCGGCCTTCCCGCCCCTCCACCTCCCCCCCCCCCCAGCAGCCGGGAAGGGCCGTCCCGCTCACCGATGGGCTTGGGCACGGCCAGGGCCTGGGTGCAGTCGAAGGGCAGGTTGCTGAGGGACCAGATGACCGGGTGGACCTTCTGCATGATGTTGAGGGAGATGGCCACGATGCTGCAGGTGTCCTGGCGCACGGCCACCCGCCTGCGGGGGGGGGGGAGAGAGAGAGAGGCAATGAGCTGCTTCCCAGGCAGATTTCCAGGGAAGCCAACGGCCAGCCACTGACCCTTGAGCCTAGACTGATTTTTTTAATATGAATTTAGGATAAAGGTTAATGAGTCAACAGAGGGGTGCGTGTGTGTGCGCGCATGTGCGTGCTCCTCACAGCAATGACAAGCAGAGATGGTTAAACTGGCCCTTGTATCCAAAGATGACGATACATCTAAGCAAGCTTGATATTCTGAAATCGCTTCCAGATTTTGGGCCCACCATGAAAAAGAAATTGAAAATAAAATTGACTCTCTCTTTGTTCATCAGACAGGTGTGTTGTTACGGAAATCGTTTGTGCATATACTGTTGTGTGAAAGAAAACGTTGTGTCTGCGACGTTATCTGCAATGGGTCTGCAGGGGGTTGGACTAGATGACCTCCAAGGTCCCTTCCAACATCATCACCATCATTATATTATTATTATTATTATTATTATTATTATTATTTATTCTAAAGAAAGTTGGAAGTTGGCCTCCTTTTCTGTTCTTTTCTCAGTTTTCTTTTTTTTCCCCCTTCCCATTTTTCTAATTCTCTCTTACTTTTTTTAAATTTCTTGCTGTGTTTTACATTTTGATAAACCAAATGAAATTATTTAAAAAGAAAAGAAAAGAAAAGAAAAGAAAAGAAAAGAAAAGAAAAGAAAAAGGACGCACCCCGGCCAGGTCTGGTTGGGCTCAAAGAGGATGAGCAAGGTGGGCTCGTAGTAGCCGTAGAGAAACTGCATGTCGATGATGTTCAGCAGCTTCTCGTCCAGCTCACGCACATCGATGATGTAGCTGGGCAGGAAACTGGACTTCTGGCTGCAGAGAGAGAGAGAGACAGAGAGAGACAGAGAGAGACAGAGAGAGAGACAGAGAGAGAGAAAGGAGACAGAGAGAAAGGAGAGAAAGAGAGAGAGAATGAGAGACAGAGACAGAGAGACAGAGAGAGAAAGAGACAGAAAGAGAGAGAGACAGAGACAGAGAGAGAGACAGAAAGGAGAGACAGAACGAGGCAGAGAGAAAGGAGAGAGACAGAGACAGACAGACAGAGAGAGAGAGAGAAAGTGAGAGACAGAGACAAAAACAGAGACACACACAGAAAGACAGACAGAGAGAGAGAGAGAGAGAGAGAGAGAGAGAGAGAGAGAGAGAGAGAGAGAGAGAGAAAGAGTCAAAGAGTCAAAGAGACCAAGAGACCGACAGATAGGAGAGAAAGAGAGAGACAAAAACAGAGACACACAGAGAGACAAAGAGAGAGAGAGAGAGAGTCAAAGAGACCGAGAGACGGATAGAAAGGAGAGAAAGAGAGAGACAAAAACAGAGACACACACAGAAAGAGAGACAAAGAAAGAGAGACAGAGAAAGAGTCAAAAAGAGAGACAGAAAGGAGAGAGAGAGACAAAAGCAGAGACACACACAGAGAGAAAGACAGAGACAGAGAGAGACAGAGAGAGAGAGAGAGAGAGAGAGAGAGAGAGTCAAAGAGACCGAGAGACAGATAGAAAGGAGAGAAAGAGAGAGACAAAAACAGAGACACACACAGAGAGACAGAGAAAGAGTCAAAAAGAGAGACCGAGAGAGAGAAAGGTAGAAAGGAAAGAGAGAGACAAAAGCAGAGACACACACAGAGAGACAAAGAGAGAGAGACAGAGTCAAAGAGACCGAGAGACAGATAGAAAGGAGAGAAAGAGAGAGACAAAAACAGAGACACACAGAGAGACAGAGAAAGAGAGACAGAGAGAGAAAGAGAGAGTCAGAAAGAGAGACCGAGAGAGACAAAGAGACCAAGAGAAATACAGAGAGAGCAATAATTCACAGGGGCTTAGAGATGCCCTGGGGGAGGACACAAAGTTCCCCCCCCCAAGGCAGACCCCGGGGAGCCCTCCAGACTCAGCCTTCAGGGCCCCACAGCAGCCCCACTCCAGCCTCAGCGCTCCAGAGGCAGCAGATTCCAACTCCCAAAACCAAATGGAAAAGCAGAATTAAACAAGGAAGCAAACAGATGGATGGGCTCATCTAACCATTCATTTATCTGTTGGATTTATTTATTAAACAAACCTTTAAATAAACAAATACTCTACAATTGCTGGTAGGTGACTAGATGGCCTTAAACTCCCCCCCCCCCGCCTGGAGCAAACTACTACTAGCTTAATTTCTTTTTCTTTTTCTTTTCTTGGGCCATTAATTTCTGGACCGGAGCCATTGCGCCTTCCCCTCCCTCCTCCCCCCCCCAGGGAATTACTCACCTATTTCTAGCACTATCACAATATTACAATTTCCTCAAGAGGAGTAAACCCCGAGGAGGAGATTCCTTAGGAAAAGGCGCTCCCTTCCGTTCGGTTTGGTTTCCTCCCACTTTGCTGCGGGAGGGAAAAGGTCGACTCTCCCGCAGGTCGCGGGCCGCCCGCTGGCCTTACCCTTCGCCCACGACTCCTTCGTGCTCATCCGTCAGGGTGTCCCTGCGGAAGGGCAGCACCACTAGCCGCGTGCCGTAGATCAGCATCACGGCGCAGCGCCCGTCTGGATCCACCCGCACTTTGGGGATGTGGACGTTCTGCACAAAGCCGTCCTGAGGGAAAGGAACGAAGGAAGCGAGGGATGCAATACTTATTTAGCGTACGGCATACAGGAAATCCTCAGCGTAGGACCACAACGGAGCTTAAAAGTTTCTCTTGCTAAGGGAGACATTGGTTAGGTGTGATTGCTATTGGCCTGCCTTCCTGCCTGCCTGCCTTCCTGCCTTCCTTCCTTCCTTCCTTCCTTCCTTCCTTCCTTCCTTCCTTCCTTCAGGTTAGGATGCCGGCTGCCAGCAGTTCAATTCTCACCGGCTCAAGGTTGATGTTGCCTTGTATATAAGGTTTATAAGGCTTAAGTCTGATTGCTATTGCCCTTCCTTCCTTTCTTCCCTCCCTCCCTCCCTCCTTTCCTCCCTCCCTCCTTTCCCAGTGGTTAGAATGCAGTATTGCAGGCTGACTCTGCCAACTGCCAGGAGTTCGATTCTCACCGGCTCAAGGTTTACTCTGCCTTGTATATAAAGTTTATAAAACTAAGTATGATTGTTTTTTTTCCTTCCTCCCTCCCTTCCTTCCTTCCTTCCTTCCTTCCCTCCCTCCCTCCCCAGTGGTTAGAATGCAGTATTGCAGGCTGACTCTGCCAACTGCCAGGAGTTCGATTCTCACCGGCTCAAGGTTTACTCTGCCTTGTATATAAGGTTTATAAAACTAAGTATGATTGTTTTTTTTCCTTCCTTCCTTCCTTCCTTCCCTCCCTCCTTTCCCAGTGGTTAGAATGCAGTATTGCAGGCTGACTCTGCCAACCGCCAGGAGTTCGATTCTCACTGGCTCAAGGTTTACTCTGCCCTGTATATAACGTTTACAAGGCTAAATGTGATTGCTATTGCCCTCCCTCCCTTCCCTCCCTCCCCTCCCTCCCAGTGGTTAGAATGCAGTGTTGCACCCTTCGTCTTTCTTTCTCTAGACTAGTCCTGCAGACTTTTTTTTAAAACTCTCCATCTGATATTAAATGAAGCCTCTTCACATGATATCAAATTGCAAACCTTCGGAGACTTACCTTCAGCTCCGGCTCCTCAAAGTAATGAAGGGAAAGCGTTTTCAGATCGTGGGTGCCAGAATCGTACTCAACCACCGAGAGCTGGGAGACAGGAGACAGGGAGTTAAAAGACTCAGGCCAGAGACCCCCTCGCCTTTCCTCCTGTTTCCTTTAATGGAAGAACGGAAGGAGCGGTCCCTAAGAAGACTCTGCCAAGTTACGGTATTGGCGAGACTGGGTAGCACAGAAATTGAATAATAATAATAATAACAACAACAACAATATATATATATCTCAGGGGCTGCCCCAAAGAAGAGGGAGTCAAGCTGTTCTCCAACACGCCTGAAGGCAGGAGA
This sequence comes from Bothrops alternatus, assembly GCA_034064705.1. Classification (NCBI taxonomy): domain Eukaryota; kingdom Metazoa; phylum Chordata; class Lepidosauria; order Squamata; family Viperidae; genus Bothrops; species Bothrops alternatus. The sequence continues at coordinate 110,712 of JARGCV010000624.1, forward strand.
AGAAGCAACGGATGGAAAAACTCACCAAGGAGAGAAGCAACCTGGAACTAAGGAGAAACTTCCTGTCAGTGAGAACAATTAACCAGCGGAACAACCTGCCTCCAGAAGTTGTGAATGCTCCAACATTGGAAGTTTTTAAGAAGAGACTGGACAGCCATTTGTCCGAAATGGTATAGGGTTTCCTGCCTGAGCAGGGGGTTGGACTAGATGACCTCCAAGGTCCCTTTCAACTGTACTATTATTATTATTATTATTATTATTATTATTATTATTATTATTATTATTATTATACAATATAATTAATATAATATAATATAATTATAATATAATAATATAATATAATACAATCTATGATAAATAAAAATGTAATTTTTCGGCTGTGGCGAGGAGGACATTTGCCCAGGTTCGCCTGGTGCACCAGTTGCGGCCCTATTTGGATCGGGAGTCTCTCCTCACAGTCACTCATGCCCTTATCACCTTGAGGCTCGACTGCTGCAATGCTCTCTACATGGGGCTACCTTTGAAAAATGTTCGGAGACTTCAGGTAATGCAGAATGCAGCCGCGCGAGCAGTGTTGGGCCTGCCCAGAAATGCCCACATTTCGGCATCACTCCGCGAGCTGCATTGGCTGCCAATTGGTCTCCGAACGCAGTTCAAAGTGTTGGTTATGACCTATAAAGCCCTACATGGCATCGGACCAGGTTACTTACGGGACCGTCTGCTGCCTCATGAATCCCAGTGGCCGGTTAGGGCCCACAGAGTCGGCCTTCTCCAGGTCCCGTCAGCCAGACAGTGTCGCCTGGCGGGGCCTAGGGGGAAGAGCCTTCTCTGTTGCGGCCCCGGCCCTCTGGAACAAACTCCCCCCGGAGATCCGTGTCGCCCCCACCCTCTCCGCCTTTCGTAAATTACTCAAAACACACCTCTGCCGGCAGGCCTGGGGCAGCTAACACCTTGCCCCTAGCCAGTGTATGTCTGTGTGTATGCTGAATGATTGGGTTTTTTTTAAAAAAAAAATTAAGAGGTTTTATATTTATATGTATTTTTATGTTGATTTCTACTGTGTTGTGAGCCGCCCTGAGTTCTCCGGAATAGGGCGGCATAGAAATCGAATAAATAAATAAATAAATAAATAAATAAATAAATAAATAAATAAATAAATAAATAAATGTTCGTTTGTTCAAAATCTTAAATCTCTGAAAGTTCTTCACCGATTGTTTTGAAATTTTGACACGTCGCGAGTGTGTTTTTATATACCTATATTATATAGATGTCACACCTGTGACAGGTGAAAACATGCTTTTTTTTTAAAACAGCGCCATCTGTTGGGTGAAATCTCTATATCTGCACACACAATGGAACAAGAAAAAATATTGTATACCCACAAGCATTGTGAAGTTAAACATATTAATGTTTCTCTTTTCTCTCTTGAGCCACAGCAACGCGTGGCTGGGTACAGCTAGTATATAATATAAAATAAATAAAATAAAATAAAATAAATAAAATAGAATAGAATAGAATAAAAATAAAAAATAAAATAAAAATAAAATATAAATGAAATGGACACAGGACCACTGATTGGTTCAAAATTGGGAAAGGAGTCCGGCAAGGCTGTATACTGTCGCCCTGCCTATTTAACTTATATGCAGAGCACATCATGAGAAAGGCAGGGCTAGATGAGTCAAAAGTTGGAATTAAGATTGCCGGGAGAAATATCAACAACCTAAGATATGCAGATGATACCACTCTAATGGCAGAAAGTGAAGAGGAACTAAAGAGCCTCTTGACGCGGGTGAAGAAGGAGAGTGCAAAAGTTGGCTTGAAACTCAACATTAAGAAAACCAAGATCGTCGCATCCGGCCCTCTCAATTCCTGGCAAACAGATGGGGAAGAAATGGAGGTGTTGACCGATTTGATCTTTCTGGGCTCCAAGATCACCTCAGATGGGGACTGCAGCCAAGAAATTAGAAGACGCTTGCTCCTGGGGAGGAAAGCTGTGGCAAATCTAGACAGCCTACTAAAAAGCAGAGACGTCACCCTGCCAACAAAAGTGCGTCTAGTCACGGCCGTGGTTTTCCCAGTGGCAATGTGTGGCTGTGAAAGCTGGACCATAAGAAAGGCTGAGCGCCAAAGAATGGAGGCCTTTGAACTCTGGTGCTGGAGAAGACTCCTGCGAGTCCCCTGGACTGCAAGGCGTTCCAACCGGTCAGTCCTGGAGGAGATCAATCCCGACTGCTCTTGAGAAGGCCAGATCCTGAAGTTGAGACTCAAGTCCTTTGGCCACCTAATGAGAAGGAAGAACTCCCTGGAGAAGAGCCTGATGCTGGGAAAGATGGAGGGCAAGAGAAGAAGAAGGGGACGACAGAGAAGGAGGTGGCTAGATGGAGTCCCCGAAGCAGGAAGCGTGAGCTTCAATGGATTCCAGAAGATGGCAGAGGACAGGAAGACCTGGAGGAACCTTGTCCAAGGGGTCGTTGTGATGGGTGGGACACGACTATTGCAACTAACAACAACAACATAAATGAAATGACTCCATGGCCCCTGTGTCATGACTTCTGAGCAACAGCTGCTGCCCCCCTGGGGCTGCCCCCTCCCTCTTCTACAGGCAGAGGCCTCCCAACGGCCTCTTTTTTTCCCGTCACACACACACACACACACACACACACACACACACACACACACAGAGCCACAACTGACCTTGGCGTCCTTGAAGCTGAGCAGGAGAGCGTCCCTTTTGGCGCCTGCCAGCTGCACGCTGGCCATGGACATGATGTTCCCAAAGAAGGAGAAGGCGGCCACGAGCTCCAGCTTCTCCCGGTGGCCTCTGCCTTCTGTGCGAGGCAAGATGTTAGAACCCCCCCTACACACACACACAACCCACAATTTAGTATGGTAAACTTTCCCTGGGATAAGATGGGCGGCCGATGAACTGGATAAAAAAAAGTCTCAAAGCCTAGCCCAGCAGAGTACTTGGCCCCAAGCCCCCAGCCCTTGGAGCCCCCATCAGCACGAAGCAGGCTTGTCGTGAAGACAAACTGGATCCAAGGTTCTCACCGGGCCGAAACCTGCCTGTGTGATACAGGTAGTCCTCAACTTACAACGGTTCATTTAGCGACCGTTCAGAGTTACAGCGGCACTGGAAAAAGTGACTTCGGACTGCTTTTCACACTTCGTTGCAGGATCCCGCCAGGGTCACCGGACCAACTTGGCAACTGGGTCACGTTTATGACGGCTGCGGCGTCCCAGGGGAGGGGAGGTCACGCGACCCCCTTTTGTGACCTTCAGTGGGGAAGCCTTAACAATCGTGCGATTCACTTAACAACTGCAGAGATCCACTTAACAACGGTGGCGGGAAAGGCCCGTAAAACGGGGCCAAACTCGGTTAACAATGGCCTCGCTCCGGCGATGAAATACATGAGCTCCCTTTTTTGTCATAACTTGAGGACTTCCTGCAGAGGGAAGCTCCAGGCTTAGGCCCGCCTTGGCCTCTGGGGCCGTGCCCCAAAGTTTCCCCTACTCCAGTTTAGCTCCAAGACGGGGGTGCTCAAGGCAGGAGAGGACCCCGGAAGAGGAAGGGTGATGAGGACACTCTCCTCCCCTCCAGCCAGCTATCCCGACTGGTCTCCTCTGGTGGACTCTGGCTCCCCAGGGCTTCCTATCCCTAGGATGCTGCCCCCTCCTCTTAACGGGCGACGCACACAGCTGCACCAGAGACCCCCTGAAGTGGGATGGAGGGGTTCAGCGGTCAGAAAGGGCTGGCGGTTCCCAAAGTGGATTGCCCCCCTCCCCACAGTTCCCCAGTGGCTTCAGCGGGAGGCAATCTGGGGAAACAGCTTCGGAAGCAACCACGTGCCCACAATCTCACAAGCCCCCCGCCCCCAGTTGCTGGCAGGGCCTGCCAAGCATTCCCAAATTCCCCAAGTGACTTTGGAAAGAAAGAGCGTCCACCGCCAAGCTGTGTGGACACAACCTGAGGACACGAAGGGAGAGCTTGGGTCCCAACTCTCCTCCAGAACTGCTTCTCCCCCCCCCCAGCCCCGTTTCCCAGGACTCTTCCGGCTGCCCAGGCGCCCCCTCCCCACTCACCTGTGTTCCTGTCACTTTTTGTGGTGCTCTAGAAGAGAAGAGGAGCATCGTCAGTGCAAAAGACTCACAACCACAGCCACACCGTTCTCCTGGCTCCCCTCCCCTCCCCTCCTCACCACAGCCCAGTCCAGCCTCCACCTCACTGGGATACTAATAGGTTAGGAGGAAAGCTGGAAATCTCACGGCACGGTCCTCCCTATCGGTTT